>JAWRVF010000552.1:0-239265 GCA_036785485.1 Physcomitrellopsis africana
GACAAATCAAAACCAGGTTCCTCTCTTTCTACTCAACCTTCCCGTTGTTTTACAAGTTCTTTGTCTTTTGGTCCTGAAAAACTAAAAACCTTAGCTTTATTAGATTCAAGAGCATTTGCTTGTTTCTTAGATCAAGAATTTGCTAAGCATCACAAAATTCTCCTAGTACAAAAATTCAAACCTGTTCACGTAGAAATAATAGATGGACGACTTTTATTATCTGGTAGTGTCACCCATGAATCAGAACCTATAGAAGTGATGTTTAAAGACCACAGTAGTTATATTATTTTCAACATTATTAGTACCCCGTCAAATCCTATTATTCTTGGTCTTTCTTGGTTGGAAAAATATAATCCATCTATAGATTGGAGGTTGCGGAGGATAACATTTCCCATAGAACAACCTGAGGACAAGCTTGGAAGAAGACCCCAAACCAAAAAATCCTTGTTCATTGGAGCAAGAATATTTGTAAGATCGTGTAAGGAAGGCACACCATTGGTCATTTATGCGGCTCCAATTAGTAAAGAGCAGATTTCAACAGCAGGAATACTAGAACAATACAAGGATTTTTAAGATGTATTCCAAAAGAAAAATGCTCATGCTACCAGAATATCGACCATATGATTGTGCCATAGAATTGCAAGAAGGAGCACAACCGCTTTTTGGCCCAATCTACAACCTATCGCAGACGGAGTTGGCTGAGTTGCGGAAATACATTGACGAGAACCTAGCCAAGAACTTCATTTGTCATTCAAAATCGCCAACTGGGGCACCAATCTTATTTGTGAAGAAGAAGGATGGCTCACTACGGATGTGCGTGGACTATCGAGGTCTCAACAAGGTGACAAAGAAGAATCGCTATCCATTACCTTTGATCTCTAGTCTTCTAGAACAACTTGGACGTGCAAAGATCTTTACAAAGATTGATCTAAGAGGAGCTTACAACCTTGTGTGAATCAAAGAAGGAGACAAATGGAAGACAGCTTTTTGTACAAGGTATGGTCATTTTGAATATAATGTCATGCCATTTGGTCTTACCAATGCTCCGACGGTTTTTCAACACATGATGAATGATATTTTTTGAGAATATCTAGACGATTTTGTTGTCATTTATCTCGATGATATCTTGATATTTTCTGAGAACGAAGAAAAGCATAAGAAGCATGTTTGTTTGGTACTCGAAAAACTACGCGAGCGAGGACTCTACGCCAAGTTGGAGAAGTGCTTATTTTACCAAACTGAGATGGAGTTTTTAGGATTTTTTGCAACTACAGAAGGCTTGAAGATGGATCCCAAGAAGGTGGAAGCAATTGAGAAGTTCCAAAGACGGTTGGAGACGTACAATGTTTTCTCGGCTTTGCTAACTTCTATCGAATCTTCATCAAGAATTATTCTCAAGTTGTTGCTCCACTCACTCGATTAACATAAAAAGATAAGCTGAAATGGGGACCTCTAGCAGAAAAAATATTTCAAAATCTTAAAACGGCATTTACTACGGCTGCAATCTTGGTACACCCAAACTTTGCAAAGGCTTTCTATTTGGAAACCGATGCTTCGGATTTTGCTTTAGGAGCCGTACTTTCATAGATAGGCATCGACAATAAGCTTCATCCGGTTGCATTCTATTCACAAAAGTTTTCTGCGGCTAAGATCAACTACAAGATTAATGATAAAGAACTCCTTGTTATAGTGGATTCTTTCCAAGAGTGGCGTCACTTCCTCGAAGGAGTTGCGCATCCGGTGACCGTATATACAGATCACAAGGATCTGGAATATTTCATGTCTACCCGGGTTCTAAACCGTTGTCGTGAAGTAAATATATCCATATATAGAAATCTAACTTAACTATCTTTTCTTCAAAATTTTATTAAGTTCTTTCTTTCTTCTTACCAATCTAAGTTTTTATATAGTTTAGGAAAAATTTCTCACTTTCTTTCTTTTTCTTTAGTTAAATTTTTACCTTATCTTTAATCTTAACTTTAACTTTGATCTAGCCTTGAAACTTTCTTTTATTTCTTTTATCTTTTTTCCAATCTTAGATTTTAGTAGATTCAAGGTTATATTTGTAGATACAAGGAGTTTTGACTTTGAAGTTGAATTTAGGATTTTACCAAGGATAAATAGTAGATTTGGATTTCCATAGTTGGCTACCATTAATAGTGCTGACTTGGAGGATTAGATTTGGGGTTTTTATAACTTTAAACTATTAATTGTTGACTTGGACTTTGAAGATCTTGGCTGCGACTTCTTTGACGAGCTCGAAGGAGAAGAAGACGGGGTTTTTTGGAAAATCCAGAGAGGTATTCAGAGAGAGCTTCTTCTTGGCATGAGTTTAGGTAGTAAAAACGCAGGATTCAAAGCTTAAATGAGTGAGATATGCTTGTTTAAACTTAGACTACTAATATGATACCTACTGTCACTTTTCAGGGTATATTAGAAGTTTTAAGATACTTGCAAGAAATCAAGAAATTGGATTAGAAACTAGACTTCAAGCTATACATTTCACATCCAAGAATTGATAGAAATGATTCCAGATTGAGTAAGATATGGCTAGTTAAACCCAGCAAACTAAACTAGGATTTTGAAGAAGTTAGATAAATAGAAGGGTTTGCTTTAAGCTAGAACTTGAGTTTCAAGATGAATTTGAAGCTCATTTTTGGTGTACATATTACTTATACTATAAAAAATCTATGTCTAAAATCTCATATTAATTGAGACTTTGATTAGGGAGTAATGGCAAATTTGTTCTCAGGTGTCTAGGGTTTTGACTTTTAAAAGTATCTGCCAAGGATTTGGTGATATCTAATGATCAGCAATGAATTCATAGCTCAATATTTATGTGATAAGGATCAAAGGTATGAGTTATGTTTTCCCAAATTTTGAGCTTATTTGAATAGCTGGATCTTAAATTATGAATTTTCAAGTTTCAGGTTGAGATTTGACTTCTAAAAGTATCTGCCAAGGATTTGGTGATATCTAATGATCAGCAATGAATTCATGGCTCAAAATTTATGTAACAAAGATCAAAGGTATGAAATATGTTTTCTCAAATTTTGAGCTTATTTGAATTGCTGGATCTTAAATTATGAATTTTCAAGTTTTTGGTTTGGTTTTACTTATATTATTACTTGCTAATATTTTGTTGATATCTGGTGATCGGTAATGAATTCACGGTTGAGAATTTTTGTGAAGATGACTAAAGAAGTGAATTCTATGCTTCCAAAATTTGAACTTATATAAACAGTTGGATTTTGATTTATAAATTTCCAAGCTTCTAATTTGTTGATTTATTATACGCATGGTTTAGTGACTATAAAAGAAAAATTTAAAAAAGTTTGTGCATATTGGATCCAACTTGATTGTAAAGAGGGACCTTGCGTCTACCTAAAGTGGACTTTCACCACGACACCGTCGTCAAGCTTGATAGAATATGTCGCTATCTAGATTTGACTTCGTTATTACTTATTGGCCTGGAAAGCAACAAGGACTAACCGATGCCTTATCAAGAAGATCATATCTTGTGCCGAAGATTGGAGAAGCAACGCTTGATCAACAGTGTACAACATTATTAAAGCCAGAGCAATTCAGGATTTGTACTACTGTGGTGTCAATTGATGCTGTCTTCCTCAACCAGGTACGTGCTGCGACCATTGAAGATTCAATAGTCCTTGATATTAAGCAGCGTATCAATGATGACAAGTTCAAGGTTGAAGGAGATCTCTTATACTTTGAGGAATAGCTGTATATCCCAAAAGGACCAGCACAACTTCGAGTCCTTTAATCTCATCATGACTTTCCAATTGCGGGACATTTCAGATTCAACAAAACCTTGGAACTCATTTCTCGAGATTTCTGGTGGCCCCAAATGTGGAAGGATGTGAAGGATTTTGTCCTCTCTTGTGACATTTGTTCAAGATCCAAGAACCCTCGACATCGCCCTTATGGACTTCTACAGCCATTGTCCATTCAGTGTCGTCCATGGTCTTCAGTTTCCATGGACTTTATTACAGATCTGCCGCCATCGAATTCATTTGACAACATCTTTGTTGTGGTGGATTAACTTACGAAGATGGCACATTTTATCCTTTGCAAGAAGACATCGTCAAGCAAAGATACAGCAAGGCTCTTCCTTGATAATGTGTATCGATATCATGGTCTATCAGATGATATCGTGTCGGATCGAAGAACCCAATTTGTATCAAAGTTTTGGAGATCTTTTTTTAAAATATTGAAGGTGGACATCAAGCTTTCTTCGGCATTCCATCCTCAAACTGACGGCCAAACGGAATGGATGAATCAAGTTTTGGAACAATATTTATGATGCAGCATCAACTATCAGCAAGATGATTGGATTGCATATCTACCGCTAGCCGAGTTTGCATATAACAACACCTTTTATGGGTCGACTTAGAAAACACCATTCTTTTCCAACTATGGATACCATCCGAAGCTTGATCTATTGAGTCCGTTAGCGAATAACAACCCAGCAGCTGAAGGATTGGTGCAACAGCTATCGAAGCTTCAAACCACATTGAAGCTTCAATTGCAAATTGCCCAAGAGTCTTACAAAGCATCCGCGCATAAATTTCGGAATCAGGCACCTAATTTCAAGATTGGAGATAAAATATGGTTACTTCGACGGAATATCAAGACCAAGCGGCCATGTGATAAGTTGGACTATCGGAGATTGAGACCATTTGTTATCCAGAAGCAGATCAATCCTGTGACGTACCGCTTAGAGTTACCAGCTGCTATGAAGGTATACCCTGTCTTTTATGTTTCTCTGTTAGAGCCTTATCAAGAATCGTCTTTTCTTGGAAGAGTGCAATGTCCGCGATCTAACATAGAAATTGAAAACAATGAAGAATATGAGGTGGAAAGGATACTAGATTCACGGCGAAGATGGAATAAATTAGAGTACTTTGTGTATTGGAGCGGCTATGATATTAATGAAAGAACATAGGAACCGGCTGAAAATCTTGCCAATGCATCTCAAAAGGTACAAGAATTCCATCGACGATATTGTAATAAACCAAAAGCTGGTCATTAACGAAGCGTGAAGATGAAGCCTTTTCTGGAGAAATGAATAGAAAAGGGATCGAGGTCTCATCAAAACATAACTTGTTGTATTTTATAGTATCAAGATATCTAATATCAAGGTGTATTTAGATATGGCTAGTGAGAATGTAGATATTGTACTAGTGGTACCATCTTAACCGAGTAGCTCATGATGTCGACCTCAAGACAAAGAATTAGAATAGCCAAGAAGACGTTGAAGAATACCAAGCAGCAAGTCACTTGTAATTGTCTTTGAAGTTGAACTAGCTCATGCAAGTAGTGGTGAAGCGATATTTTCAGGTTGTTTCCACAATGAAGATACAAAAGTTCAAGCATGGTCTCAAGTGGAAGGTATTGGTCATTATTGGTGGCTACAAGGATCCATGAATTATCTGCCTCGTGAACGACAGTTGGAGTATATTACAGAGACTATGCGACAAATTTTTGATTTCCTACGTTTGTGAGTATACATCTCAAATGGCTTCTCGGAGACCTCAAAGCTAGAGGAGGAGGTGATGTCAAGGACATACTTATTAGAACCTTCTAAAACATTCTAGAAGTTTCTTAGAACTCTCTAGAATCTTCCAGAGCCTTCTAATATCTTCTTAGTTAATAGAAGTTGCTTGAGAAGCTCCCTACTTGGAAGAAGTTGCTTGAGAAGCTTCCTAGGTAGTAATATATATTGGAGTCGAGGCTGAAGAGTTCTTCAGTCTCGACAACACATCTCTTCGAGCTCTAGCTCACCTCTCTGGTGTTGTTTCTGTACTCATCTGATTAATCCAGTTCCTCCCAGTTCTTCTTGAACTTCTTGTTTAGACTTCAAGTCTATATTTTGTGTCCGTGATATTAATCCAGTTCCTGCCAGTTATTCTTGAATTTCTTGTTTAGACTTCAATTCTATATTCTGTGTCCGTGACAACACCCAAATGGCAAACCAAAGGTTGCCAAAACCTACTCCAGTTGTTATAGAGTCTTCTTCACCACGAGTAGGGAATACATGAATAGGAATGAAGTCAGTAGAAAAGGCCTGGAAGGGGCCCCAAATTCCCTCCAATGAAGTAACACCTTGTTTTCTCTCAATGGATCCATCTATTACTACACCATATGATTTGTAGAAAGACTTGAAAAGGATCAAAGCGGACATAATCATCGCCCAACTTCTTCAGTTAGCACCAGCGATAAGGAAAGAGTTGAAGAAAAAGATCTCAATTATTAGGCGTGTTAGGCTTAAGGTTAAGCTTGCAGCTACTGTCAAAGCCTCGAAGAAATCTTTCAAGGTTAAGACAGTAGAGATAGAAGCGTCGATTGTAGATAAGGTGCTCCCTCATGTTCTTGTAGATGGTGGCAGAGGGCTCAATATTATGCTCCTTCAAATTATGAAACAATTGGATCTAGAGATCACGAAGCCCTCACCTTATGTGATCAACATGGTCAATCAAATGCTAGAGGCAGCAGTAGGATAAATCACCAGTTGTAAGATGACAATGGGCGGAAAAGTGTATACTCTAACCTTCCAAGTCATTGAAATGTACTCAAATAGACACTCATTTCCTCTACTTCTAGGAAGGCCATGATTGCGAGTAGCCAATGCCAAAGTAGATTAGAGTGGACCAGGCCTTACATTGTATATGGGCCTGAACACAACCCCACGAAGGTTTACATTCAACTTAATTTTCCTACTTGTTTCTAATATTCAATATCATCTTTTGATGATGAGTTCAGTTTCCATAAAAGGGTCCCCAAATTGTTAAAGGGAATTTGATTCACAGTTCCTGGTAATGCCAGAAAGCTTCCTCCTCCACTTGAAATCCCTACTCAATTGGGTTGCTTGGGCCCAAGACTCTATGAGTGGAAAGATGATGGTAAGTTCTCTACTTGGCTCCAAAAGCACCCCCACACAAAGTCTGAGTCCATTAGACATATTAATTTTATAGATGGAATCATAAATGGGCATTTTGATACAAATGATATCGATCTAGCTACCTTAGTAGATAATATTTGCTACCAAGATGTATGCGAAGTAACATTAGATGGGACTCAACTTCACGATTGGGATCCAATATTAAATGAAGATGTCTTGGTTTCTCCTCTACACTTCAAAACCACCTCTTCAGGCATCATTGTTGGCAACAATGTACCCGTGTATCCGCCCATTCCAAACGATTGGTACAAGGGTCCCATTGAGCAATCCCATGCGAGCCTAATAGATTGATAAGAATTTGATATGTCTTTTAAATACAAAGAATCCCGTATGATTAAGGTTGGTAGTCAACTAAAAATAGAAGAAGTGAGGCGATATAAGAAGCTAGTCATAGAGTATCATGACGTCTTTGCTTGATCTTACAAGGACCTCAAGGGCATCCTTCCAGAAGTAGTTCAACGCCACATTCCTCTCATTCTTGATGCGCCCGCAATTTGCCAAAAGCAGCGACGGATGAACCCACAATTCCAACTGATTGTCAAGGCAAAATTGGAAAAGTTATTGCAGGTTGGTTTCAATCGGCCTATAGAAATTACGGATAGGATTTCCCCACTTGTACGGCCAAAAGTTGGTGCAAAGAATACAAGGTGTGAATTGATGCAATTAAAGAGAAAATCCAAGGATTTTCATGACTAGTTCCCCATGGTTGAAGGGAAGGCCTTGGTTCTGTAAGAACTTCTCATCATAATAATACTGAGTAGAAAGCAAGGATTATAGATTCAAGGCACGAATAGAGAGCATCTATATTTTATCCATCATCTTCTCTACTCTTCTCTATCCTTCCTTTGTGCTAGTCTCTTCACTTCATCTTTCGAGAGAATGACCTTGCCAAGTAACTTGGAAGAGTGAGGCACAAGGAAGAACAAATGCAACTATATTTCATCTTCCAATTATAAGTCTTGAAAAAATCCAAAACAGAGTGATTTAGGATAGTAGGTCAAATTAATAGTAGACATGAGAAATTATAAGTTGTTATTTTTTTCCTAAATCTCAACATCCCAAGGTGTTAGTTCAATTAGCCATATAAGTTGTGTTTCAAGTGGCCCAGAGTTCAAATCCATCTGTTGACTATTAAACTATGCCAATTGAATTAGTGTAAGTGCAAGAATTAGCCAATTATTGCAGCATGAGGGATATATCTAGTATATCTCAAGACATCAAGGTTCAAATCCATTTTAATAGAGGAGGACTACTGTTGAATTTTTAATTATTTAATTGATTTTGATTTTAGGACCGAATTCTTTGATTAAGAGTAGATATGAGGTTCTATTATTTTTTTCTATCTCCCTTTTAGTCCAAACTTGCTCTGACGAGGAAGGAAAGATGGATTGAATAATTTTATTATCTATAAGTCCAAGCCTACTCCATTAGAGGCGGACAATTTTTTCCTTAGTCTTTTAAATAGTTCAAGGTTGACTATGACTCCAATGAATGAAGCACTTATAGCAGCAGGAGACACTAGATCCGTCCTACTTAGACAAGTAGCCCATTGATGGTTGCCATGTGTCAATAAGGAAAATGATACCATTTCTTATTATTGTTCTTTTTTTTTCTTATTTCTCTTATTTAAGTTATAATTTAGAATAAAAATGACAATTAGTAGCTTAAAAAATATCAATTGTGTAGAATTAATTTAATGGTGATTGTAAATCATTAATTTATTAATAATTTCCAATTATATTGGTTTATAGTAATGTATGTAGTAAATTCCCATTAAACTCTAAACCAAAGTGTTATTTTAAATGGTGAATTTTGGTGGCATTTAGTAATTTAATTGCTATATTAAAATGCTAGGAAATTTTTGACAATTAAAAAAGACCTTTTTTAGATTTATAATAAAGATCTTAAACTCTACCACAATGTAGAATTTTTGCTAAAGAGTAGTAAGCCTTGGATAATTGATTAAGGCTAGTATCAACTTTTTTTTTTAATTGATCAAGATATTGTAGAAAATTAATTAAATAAATAAATAAATCATTTTAGGTCCATTGTGGTTAGAATAAAAGTTAGGAAAGAAATAGAGAAATTGAAGGTAACATGGTGAAAAGATGGAAATTGATTAAATAAAAAATTAGAAAATTTTACTACAAAAATTAAATTTTGGAATGATATTTTTAGATGAAATTGGAATAGGAAAGGCCCCTAAACAAGGCCCCTACAATTTTCCATAAGGATGAATTTAAGACTTATTAAAAAAAAAAAAAAAAAAAAAAAAAACTAACGAACAAAGACCAATTTGCCTTTGGTTCCCAAATAACATGGCCTGCCGATTGAGAACCGACGGGCTTAATTTGGGCTGGTTTGGGCCGGTTTGGGCCAAGCCGGTTTGGATCTAGCCACCTAGGATTGTCAACTTCAGCGGCGACTGTCAGCGGTGTCGTGATGTAACGCGACTACTAGGTGAAAGAGTGTAGAAATAGTATATTATAGAAGATCTTAGTTCAAAATATTGTAGCAAATTATCTTAGAAAAAAATAGATAATAATAAAAAAGAGAGTAAAACTAATAGATTTTAATGTTGTCTTTTTTACAAATAAGCTTCTATTTACTTTGTAGGGCCATAAGTAAGGCAAAACAAAGTAGATTGAAAAATAAAATAATATAGACATATATAGGAGAGAGTTAAGAAGAAGTTTCAGAAAAACTTACCACAAAAATCTTGAAATAGATACCCGGAAAGGACCAGTTATGAGCTGGGGTTGAAATCAGACCCCAAGGCACAAAACCACATGCCTATGGCGGATCCAAGGCGCTTTTGCAGATCGGAGATTGAGGTTAGAGATTGGACTTGAAGGATTTTGTATAAGAGTTCATTTTGAGTGATTTAAAGAAAAAATGACTTTGTAATAGCTTTGCAAAGTCAAGGTTGTTTTCAGCAACTTGGGATTTTGTGAAATAAAATAGGATTGATGTTTTAGACAATTTCAAAATTTTTATAGTACATCTACAACTAGAAATTTGTGGGTTTTTGGGTATTGTTGTTGTTAATGTGTGCTGTAAATTTGAATTGAATCTAATAGTTTAGTTGTACGTAATTGAGGTTTGAGTGGGTCAAGATCTCAAAAATTAAGTTTTGAAGGTTAATTAGGGTTTTTGAGATCTTGAGCAATCTGCTTGTTGGATTGGAGTAATTTTTGTTTGTGTAGATAATAGACTTGTTTTACTATACATATGAGTGATTTGAGACTAATTGAATGGTGAAAAAGGGAGAAATTAGCATTGGAAGATCAGCATCAAGGTTGGAGAAGGAGGCCGACCAACACTCAAGAAGTTTTTGGGATTTTTCTTCCATTTGGTAAATTCGATTTCCTTCAAATTTGTTGTACTTGTTGTTGACTAAGAGGTTGAAAGGTATACAAAGTTTTAAGTAAGATTGACAGTCTAATCAGTAGATATTGAGGTTTTAATTTTCCTTAGGGTTAATTTGAATTGGTTAGAATTTGGTTTAAGATTTGATTAGGGTTTGGTTTAGGGTTTAGGATTTGCTTAGGGTAGGATTTAGGATTTGCTTAGGATTTGGTTTAGGATTTAAATTTTGACTTAGGATTTGACTAGAATTTGGCCAAGGTTTGACTTAGGATTTTGACTAGGTTTTGACTTAGGATTTGACTAGGGTTTGATCAAGGTTTGACTTAGGGTTTGACTTAGGATTTGACTAGGGTTTGATCAAGGTTTGACTTAGGATTTGACTTAGGATTTGACTAGGGTTTGATCAAGGTTTGACCAGGATTTGACTTAAGATTTGACTTAGGGTTTGATTTAGGTTTTGACCAGGGATTGACTTAGGATTTGACTTAGGGTTGGACTAGGATTTGACCAAGGTTTGATTTAGGATTTGAATTAGGGTTGGACTAGGGTTTGACCAGGGATTGATTCAAGGTTTGAATAGGGTTTGACTCAGGGTTTCACTTAGGTTTTGACTAGGATTTGACTAGGATTTGGCCAGGGTTTGACTTAAGGTTTGACTTAGATTTTGACCAGGATTTGATTTAGGATTTGACTTAGGTTTTGACCAGGGTTTGACTTAGGGTTTGATTTAGGTTTTGATTAGGATTTGACCTAAGATTTGAATAAGATATGACTTAGAATTTTAAGATTCTATTTTTAGTATTTTCTAAAATTAGTATTTTATATATTATTTTTTATTATGATTAATGTATGATTCATTTACTCTTCTTTTGTAATTGCTTAAAGATTGGATCAAAGTTTGATTAGTATTATTAAGATTTAATAGAAGTTGTTTAGGATTTTATTAGAGTTGTTAGGATCTTGTTATTATGTATTTCCTTTTTGTCTTCCACAGCCAGGTGCCCGGAGCATTCTCAAGCAAAATTGCATGTATTACGACAGCGGGATGATCGACGGAGGATGGCACTGCTGTCAAACAAGCCGCTCGGCAGGCTGGCGATTGGTATATGCGGTGGCTGGGATTGGGCGAGCAGTGGTGGGCCACTATGGAGGAGAGTTTTTTGGAGAAGAATGGAGCAGAGTCTAGGCTCTAGTGGATTGAGAGCTCCAGGAGGTTCTATTGGAACCCTTGGGAGCTGGTGTTACAGAGTTAAGGAAGGTTTTGGATGATCCGTTGGTTATGAGATCTTTGTGCGGGGCGCGGCTTGTGATTCATAGAAGAGTTCTGGAGCAGCGACATGAGAAGCAATATAGAGAACACTCTCGAGGAGTCGAGAGCCATGGGAGGTCGTTGGAAGATTAGTATTTGGATGGTACTTACAGTATGTAAGAGGGCAGCGGATCGATGGATTTGCGAAGTGTCGCGATGTGAGGTTTTTATTTTTTTATTTTTTTTCCTCTATTGATGTGAGGTTGATTGACATATTGGTTGATAGTTGTTGTGCTTGATCGTTCAATTGTGCTTGTATTCAAAAAATCTGGCTTCAAAGATAGCGCAGAAGCGCTGCCCAATTTTATCTAGAATTAGGTCAATCAAGTAAGATACCTATTCATGCAATTCTATGATTTTGTGGAACCATTCATGCATGTTGATGTTCATGTGTTCCCATGTATGCCTTGTGAATGGAATGATATTATCATTGGCAAATGAAATGGTTGGAGGTGCATCACTACTTTAACAATTAAAAAATTGTGAACTGTCTACTGCTGGTCCTCTGATGCATGCGGTTATGAGTGTCAAAATCATATGTTGAGAAGCTCATTGCAAAGATCACAAAAAACCAATAAGATTAGGCGAAGAAAACGTTCAATTTGAGTTAATTTTGAAGAAGTTATGCTCAATTAAAATCTGGTTGACTAAAAGGAAATGAATTCGAGGTAAAGGAAAAGTAAAAAGAAAAGTAAAAAGAAAAGTAAAAGGAAGGAAAGGAAAAGGAAAGAAAAGAAAAGAAAATAAATAAAAGAAAACATAAAAAAAAGGAAGTGACTGAAAATGAGAAGATAATTTAAAAAATAAAAAAAATTTAATTAAATAAATTTAATTTAAAACTAAATAAATAAAAGTATAAATAAAATTAAAAATTAATTTTTTTCTTTTTTTTTTGTATTTTTTTGTATTTTTTTAAATTTAAAGAATAATAATAATAATAATATCATAATAATAATAATAAGCGGTAAAATTGATTAACAAATCTGAATTATTAATTCAATATTAAATTGTAGTTGAATAATTAATTTCAATTGAAGGCTAATTAAACCTAATTTCAACCATGGCATATTGATTACTCAATTAAGAAGAAATTAACTCAATTAAGAAGGCTAAACCAAAGTTATAATTGTGGCTGTGGAGATAGTAGCTCCTCCATGAAGGGGAGGTTATTTTGCCTCACAATAACATAAGAGTATATTGGAATTTTTGTTCCATTATGATTCATATCCTTGATAGTTTAATAAGAATGAAGATTCATTATTCTTGTTTTGTGTTTTAGAAGTGAGTGGATTATTCCACTTCTATTGTTATATTTGAAGATTACTAATTATCCATGTTTAAACTAACATTCTTTATTTTCCAACCTTGATTTTTTCTTTGAAAGAGAATGAATCAGTCTTTTGTGTAGAAATTTTTATTTCATATTAGAAGTTGTAAATTACCTTCTACTAATTCAAATTATGGAATTATTGAATTGTCTAAGATCATAGAAGAAAATATCATGGATGCTATACTTAGCGGAAGTGAGAATAAATTTGCAACTATTGCAGATCTTTAGGAGCTTGTCAATAGTCTTAGGATGGAAATTTCACAAATCACTAATACCAATCATAGAAGAATTATTCTTATATTTGTGGAAGAAGTTCATAGGCTATGCCAAAAATTATATAATTGAAGAAAGCAAGTAAATTGGCCTCACAATCAAATCTAAGAAGTCTTACTTCTACAAATATAAAAGAAGCAAAGATTAGTATGTCTGAGAAGTTTGATGGAACAAGATCAAAATTTTGAAGATTTTTGGAATAAGTCAAGTCATATCTAAGATAGCATCTTTTCCTATATTCTAATGGATTTATTCAAGTTGAATTCATTGATGCATTTATATCTAGAAGTGCTCTTTTTTTTATTTACACCTTTGATAGAAAAAGATTCACGCCTTTTTTATAATTTGAATTCATTCTTCAAAGTGTTTATAGCCACATTTGGAGAAAGTGATCAAAAGAGGGTAGCAGAGACCTAACTCTTATTTTTATGACAAAGATCACAATTAGCTATAGTATATACTGCACAATTTTAAAACCTTGCTTGCAATGCGAAGTAAAACAACAAAGTCCTTATCAATTAATTTTATTACAGATTGAAGGATAACGTCAAAGATTTATTATTAACAATGTTACAAGAAAATTCATTTGAACAATTTATTGCTCAAGCCATTGCATGTGACAATTGATTATTTGAAAGGTATGAAGAATATAGATTTGGCTAGAGAGGAAGAAGTCAATTAATAACAAAAATTCCTAAGTTTTCAGAAACTTATTTGACTGAGCCAAATTCAATGTAAATTGATGTATTATGTTTTAAACCTCTCACAAAATAGAAAAAGACTTCAAGTTGTAAAAGAATTTGTGTTTATATTATAAAAAAATTAAGTACATTATTCAATATTATCCAAAGAAACAACATAATTACAAAATAAGGAGTATGGTTTCTAAAGAAAATAATATGTCTGGAAAATAAGTTTTTCCAATTATAATACGAACCGTGCAATTGGAATCATGTGCAATATCTTGTAAAGGTCTCATTCTCTTTCCAAATCCTTCACCTTATTCTACAAAAGATGTATTTTTAAGATATTAAAATCACAAAGTCCTTGCCTTGTAAGATTTAAGAGCCTTAGTTTGCTTCATAGACAAAAACTTTGTCAAAAAATTAAAAATATTTCTAATCAAGAAAACTAAATCCATACACATAGAAGTCATAGATAATCATTTATTGTCTTTTAGAGATGTTATTTATGAGACTGTTTTTTTAGATGTAAAAACTCAGGAATATAATAGTATAATAATATTTAATATAATTAGATCTCCTTTCAAGTCAATTATTTTAGAATTATTGTAGTTAAAAAAATATAATCTTCAAATAGATTAGACTTTTAATAATCTTAAATTTTCTTGTAGTTTAATCCAAAAATCCGTTAGTCAAGTAAACATACATAATTCTAATACATTCAAATCTTTATTGAGAGGTGTAAAAGCTTTCATTTATGTGGCAAAAGAAAGATCATCTTTTGCTATAAATAATATATTTATTTTTTATGCTGAAAAGACTATAAATGATATTCCTAACCAATATCAAGATTGTTAAGACGTTTTTGAAAAAAAAAATATAAATATTCTTTTAGAACATTGACCTTATGATTATTCAATTGATCTTTAAGAAGAAGCTCAACCACCATTTTGACCAATCTAAGATTTATTATAAAATAAGTTGGCTGCGTTGAAGAAATATATTGACAAGAATTTGGCTAAGAATTTCATACGCCATTCAAAGTCTCTAATATGAGCTTCTATCTTATTTGTTAAGAAAAAAGATGGATTATTACAGATGTGCATAGATTATTGAGGACTTAATAAGATTACCATCAAGAATAGGTATCTTTTATCTTTGATTTCAAGACTTATTGATTAATTTAGTCAAGTAAAAATCTACACAAAAATAGATCTATAAAAGCATACAACTTAGCCTACATTAAAAAAGGTGATAAATAGAAGACTGCATTTTGAATTAGATATGGATATTTTAAATATAATTTCATGCCTTTCAGATTTACAAATACAACAATTGCTATTCAATATCTTATGAATGCTATTTTTTATGAGTTTTTTTAATGATTTTATTTTTTGCTATTTAGACAATATTCTAGTCTATTTTGAGAATACATAAGAATATGAATTTCACATTTGTTGTATATTACAAAAATTCAGAGATACAGAATTATATGCCAAGATAGAAAAGTATATATTTTATATTATTCAAGTTGACTTTTTAAAATACATCATTTCAAATGATGTTCTAATGATGAATTCTAAGAAAATTTAGAGAATTATATACTAGAAAATTTTAAGAACAGTTAGAGATGTATAATATTTTTTGAAATTTGCCAATTACTATTGAATCTTCATCAAGAATTTTTTTTAAGTTCCAACTCCACTAATATGATTAACTTATAAAGAAAAACTTGAGTAGAATAAGGAAGAAGAAGCATCATTTGAATCTTTAAAGATAGCTTCTACTTTTGTATCAATCCTATATCACTTCAACTTCTCCAAAGCATTTTTTATGGAAATAGATCTATTAGATTTTGCCTTGAATGCAATATTATCAAAAATAGGAGCAAATAACAAACTTCATCCAATAGCTTTTCATTCAAGAAAATTTTTAGCAATTAAAATTAATTATAAGATTCATGACAAAGAACTTCTTAAAATTATAGATTCTTTTCAAGAATGGGGTCACTATCTAAAAGGCGCTTCTAATCTAGTTATTATATATATGAATCATAAGAACCTCAAATATTTCATGTCAACACATGGTTTGAATTATCACAAAGCTTGTTGAAGGAAGTTTTTGTCAAAATTCAAATTCATTATTACTTATCATCTAAAAAAATACTAAGATTTGTCTAATAACCTTTTTAGATGTTCTTATCTTCCATCAAAAGAAGGAGATATAACTTTTGATAAAAAAAAATGATCTTATTCAAACCATAACAATTTCATCTTTAAGCAATGAAATCAACATTGACTACCAATTTATCTTTTTTAAATAAGTCCAATCAAATATTTCTTTAGACTCTCTGTTAAGGATATGAATTATAAAGAAATAAAACATCAATACATTCTTATATCATTCAAAAAAATAAAAAATTTCTCTAAGATAGAATAATTTTAAAATTAGAATGACTATTGTCAAAGATAGAAATAAGACTAAAAACAAGAAAGATATTAACAAGAGTAAAAAAGCCTTTATTCTTGTTTCTATATATATTATCTATTTAAGAACTATATAACAGTGTATTATAGGACCTCTAATACGTGTTCAATTTGCAAAACATGTATCAAACTTACAAGACAAGTTTTCCATATGTGCGCCATGTACTTAACTTATTCTATAAGCTACCAACATGTGTGATACATGGCTAACTTGTTGGCCAAGTTTCTAGCCTATCAATCACCTATAGCTATGTATAAAGGTGAAATTGTATCTATAAAGCTTCTAGGAAGTTTCTTTTTAAGATATTATCAAATTAACCTACTTCTATCTACTTCTATTTATCTATATTAATTAGATAATTATTAAAGTAAATCTTATATTTATAACATTATCCCCCTTTTTAAGGACAAGTGCCATAAGGAGCGATGATTATGCATTGAGGAAGTTCAAGATGCGCCAAATTATATTTACTATATACTTTGATCTTTGTTCCCTTTGAAGATAGTTGATAGGTCCTCTCAACTATTGATAATATTCCATACTAGGACAAAAGAATTACCTTGTTATTTAATTATTGTTGAGGCCTTCATAACTTTCTTTAAAGAAAACATTTGAAACACTATCAGAAATAATTCCTACCTCTAAAAAAATTACCAAACATTAAAAGTCTCTTCCAAGATCGTAATACCAAACATGTTGTATCTCGCCATCACTTTGAGGATAGAAAGCTGAAGATAGTTTTATATCCACTTTCAATATTTTGAAAAAGATTCTCTAAAATCTTGATACAAATTGCATACTTCTATTTGATATAATATCCTTTGGTAATCTATGATAGCAATAGATATTATCAAAGAAGAGTTTAGTTGTTTTTTCACTTATGATAGATTTTATATACGATACAAAATGGGCGATCTTGATGAAATGATCTACAATCACAAATATAGAGTTATGAACTTGAATTCAAAAGATTCGTAATAAAATCCATAGAAACAAAAGATCAAGGTTGTTCTAATATAGATAATAGCTAAAAAAGTCTATAAAATCAATAACGAGGAGTTTTTGATCTTGAACAAATGTTGCACAATTATACAAATTTTTAACAATCTTCCACATTTAAAGCCCCCAAAAATTTCTTGATATTAGCTCTAAAGTCTTACTATTGTAAGGAAGTTGTGACGAGTTTCAAGAGCATGTAGTTATGTTTCATTTTTTAGAACATATAGGCGTGCTTCAAAATAGAGTAGATTATTCTTAAACTTGAACTTAGAAGTATTATGAGATATAGATGAATTATTCTTAATATCATGAATAAGAGGGTTTGAAGACATGTTTGATTGGACTTGCTTGAAAAAATTTGAATCAATATTGATTTCATTGCTCAAAGATGAAATTGCTTCAATTTTAAGAAGATTATTTTTTTTTAATCAAAAGCTAAATTTTCTTCTTTTGGTGCAAGATAAAAATGTTTAGAAAAGATATTGGACAAACTTTGTTGTTTTTTTGGCCAATAAGTGATAATAAACTTAATTTTTGGTAAAGACATATTCCAACAAGCTTGACAACTATTCAAAATGCGTGTTAATATAAAATACTTGAGGTTCTTGTGATCCATATACATATTAGCTAGATTAGAAGTGCCTTCTAGATAATAATGCCATTCTTAAAAAGAATCTATAATTAAAAAAAGTTCTTTATTATAGATTTTATAATTGATCTTTGTTACTAAAAATTTTCTAGAATGAAAAGCTATTCGATGGAATTTGTCATCTGCTCCAATTTGTGACAATATTACATCTAAAATAAATTCTAATGCATCTATTTTCATAAAAAATGCCTTAGAAAATTGGTGCAAAAATAAAAATTGCCTTCAAAGCTTCAAACAATGCTTCTGTTTCTTTATTCCATTCAAGTTTGTCTTTATAAGTTAAGAAAGTAAGTGGAGCTATAATTTGAAAAAAATTCTTGATGAAGATTTAATAGCAATTGGCAAATCTCAAAAAGTATTATATATTCTTTATTATTCTTAGAATCTTTTAGTCCATAATTGTTTGGACTTTCTTAGGATCCATCTTGAGACCATCATTCAAAATGATGTATCCTAAGAAGTCAACTTGAGTAGTGTAAAATACACACTTTTCTATCTTGGCATATAATCTTGTATCTCTAAGTTTTTGTAACACATGACAAATGTGACGTTCATATTCTTTTATATTTTTAGAGTAGATCAAAATATCATCTAAATAGAAAATAACAAAATTATCAAGAAATTTACAAAAAATTTCATTCATAAGATGTTGAAAAGCAGTTGATATATTTTTAAGTCTAAAAAGTATGACATTATATTCAAAATGCCATACCTAGTTTAAAATATAGTCTTCCATTCATTACCTTTTTTAATGTGAACTAAGTTGTATGTTCCTCACAAATCTATTTTTATATAGATCTTTGCTTAACTGAGTTCATCAAGAAGTCTTGAAAATAAAGATAAAGGATACCTATTCTTGATGGTAATCTTGTTAAGTCCTCAATAATCTATGTATATCTACAACAATCTGTTTTTTTTCTTCATAAATAAGATAAGAGCTCTTGTTAGAGACTTTGAATGGCATACAAAGTTCTTAGCCAAGTTCTTGTCAATATATTCTTTCAATATAATTAATTTATTTTGTAATAAATTATAGATTGGTCTAAATGGTGGTTGAGCTTCCTCTTGAAGATTGATCGAATAATCATAAGGTCAATGCTCTGGAAGAATATTTGCATTTTTTTTTTTGAAAATGTCTTAAAAATCTTGTTATTAGCTAGGAATACTACTTGCAGTCTTTTCAGCATCGAAAATTAGTATGGCATATATAACAAAAGATGATTCTTCTTTTATCACATGTATGAAAGCTTTTGCACCTATTAGTAAGGATTTGGATGTGTTAAAATTATATATATTTATATAATTAATAAATTTTTGGATTAGACTATAACAAAAATCAAGGTTATAGGAAGTCTAATCTATTTAAGAATTATATTTTTTTAACCATAATAATTCTAAAATAACTAGATTGAAAGAAGATCTAATCACATTAAATATTATTATGTTATTATGTCCTTTAGTTTCTATATCTAAAAAAATAATCTTATAGATAATACATCCACAAGACAACAAACGACCATCTATGACTTTATATGTGTATGGATTTAGTTTTCTTGACTAGAGATATTTCTTATTTTTTGACAAAGTCTTTGTCTATCAAATAAGCTGAGGCTCTTAAATCTAATAAGGCAAAGACTTTGTAATTTTTAGGTCCTAAAAATATATCTATTATAAAATAAGGTGAGAGATTTGAAAAGAGAATAGGACCTTTATAAGGTGTTTCATATGATTCTAGTTGCATGATCCCTATTGTACTTGGAAAAACTCATTTTCTAATATATTATCTATTTTAGCAACCATACTCCTTATTTTGTGATTGCGTTGCTTTTTTGGACAATATTGAGCAATGTTCTTAGCTTCTCCATAATATAAGCACAAACCCTCTTGATTATGTTAAGTTTTTTTCTATTTGGTGAGAGATTTAATACGTACCGCATCAATTTGCATTGGATCTGGTTTAATCAAATAAATTTTTGAGAACTTAGAAGTTACTAGGATTAATTGACTTGTTCCTCTTGAGCCAAATCTATGTTTTTAATGCCTTTCAAATAATCATGTATTGCATGCAATGGCTTGAGTAATAAATTATTCTAAGAAGTTTGCTTTTGACATTGTTAATAATAAATCTTTGATATTATCCTTTAATTCATAACAAAATTGATTGATAAGGGCTTTGTTATTCCATTCCACATCGCAAGCAAGGTTTTAGAATTCTACACCATATATTGTGGTTGACTGTGATTCTTGCCATAAAAATAAGAGATTGATTTCTACTACCCTCTTTTGATGACTTTTTCTAAATGGTGCCATAAATACTTCAAAAAATGAATTCAAATCATAAAAAAGTTGTGAATCTTTTTTGATCAAAAATACAAATCAAAAAAGAGCACTTCCAAATAGAAGTGCATCAATGAATCCAACTTGAGTAAATCCATTAGGATATTGGAAAAGATGGAATTTTATGTATAGCTTGACTTCTATAAAAATCTTCAAAATTTTAATCTTATTCCATCAAACTTTTCAAATATATTAATCTTTGTCTTTTTCACACTTGTAAAAGTAAGACTTCTTGTATTTAATTGTAAGGCCAATTTATTTACTTTGTTCAACTATACAACTTCTTGGTGTAGCCTCTAGACTTCTTTCATAGACATAAGAATAGTGCTTCTATCATTAATATTAGTGATTTGTGAAATTTTCACCCTAAAAGTATTAAAAAGCTCTTAAAAATTTATAAAAAATTAAAATTTTATTCTTATTTTTGTTAAGTGTAGTATCCATGATATTTCCTTCCATCTTAAATAACTTAATAATTTCTCAATTCAAATTAGAAGAAGGTAATCTATAACTTCTAATATCAAATAAAAATCTCTACAAAGAAGGATGATCCACTTCCTTTTAAGCAAAAAATTAAGATTAAAAAATAAAGAATATTACTTTAAAGGTGGATAGTTTATAATCTTCAAATACAATAATAAAGAAGGACTAATTTATTCAATTTTTAAACACAAAATAAGAATAATGAATCCTCAATCTTATCAAATTATCAAGGATATGAATCATAAAAGAATAAAATATCAATATACTCTCATATCACTCAAAAAAATAAAAAATCTTTCAAAGATAGAATAATATTAAAATTAAAATAATTATTGTTAAAGATAAGAAGACTAGAGACTCTTGAAATAAGATTATTGATAAGAGTGAAGAAGGCTTCACTCTTGTCTCTATATATACTATCTACCTAAGAGCTATGTGGTAGCATTCTATAAGACCTCCAATATGTGTCCAATTTGCAAGACATGTGTTAGACTTGTAAGACAAGTTTTTCATATGTGTACCATCTACTTAGCTTATTCCACAAGCTATCAACATGTGCAACATGTGGCTAACTTGTTGGCCAAATTTCTAACCTATTAATCACCTATAGCCATATATAAAGATGAAATCATGTCTATAAAGCTTCTAAGAAGCTTTTCTCTAAGATATTATCAAATTAACTTATTTCTATTTATTTCTATCTATCTATACTAATTAAATAATTATTGGAATAAATCTTATGTCCATCACACTTTCTTATTCATGATATTCATAATAATTTATCTAAGTTTAATGATACTTCCAAATTCAAATTCAAGAATCATCTATTCTATTTTGAGGGATATTTATATGTTCCAAAAAGAGAAGTATGACTACATGCTCTTAAAGCTTGTCACAACTTTCTTACAATAGGCTATTTTGGATACAATAAGACTTTGGAGCTAATATCAAAAAACATTTAGTGGCCTCAAATATAAAAAGTGATTAAAGAATTTATATAATCATATGATGTTTGTTTAAGGTCAAAAATTCCTTATCATTGATCTTTTGGACTTTTCCTATTCTTACTTATATCAAAACAATTATGATCTTTTATCTCTATGGATTTTATTATAGATCTATCAATTTTAAATTCATATGATTTTATACTTGTGATTGTAAATTATTTCACTAAAATGGCATATTTTATATTATATATAAAATCTATTATATGTAAAAAAAAATAGCTAAATTCTTCTTTGATAACATCTATTGCTATTATGGATTACCAAGAGATATTATATCAGATAGAGAAATACAATTTGTATCAAAATTTTGGAGAATCCTTTTCAAGATATTGAAGGTGGACATCAAATTATCTTCAAACTTCTACCTTGAAATTAATAGACAAATAAAATGAATAAATCAAATTTTGGAATAATATTTGAGGTATACCATCAATTATCATCAAGATGATTGGACAACTTTTTTGCTATTAGTAGAGTTTACTTATAATAATTTAATACATTCTTCTACTCAATAAATATTTTTCTTTGCCAATTATAATTATCATCGACGACTTGATACTTTTGATTTTTTAAAAGCTGACAATCCTATAGCAAAAGACTTGACAAATTGATTGTTAGAACTACATGCAATAATGAAGATATAATTAAAAGAATCTCAAGAACAACAAAAGTCCAACGTAAATATCTATCATAAGGAATAATTCTAATTTCAAGTAGGTGATAAGAGATGGATAATTAACAACTAGCGAATTCAACTCAAGAGCTATCATTTGCTAAATTATCAAATGAAATAATATATTTGTTACAATCTTTAAGATAATAGAATAGAAATGAAGATTTTTAAGAATGATATGCTCTTCCTCAAATTGATGGTGAAATACAATGTGTTTGGTATCACAACCTTAGAAAAAAATCCTATTATTTGGTAATACTTTTGGAAGTAAGAACTATTCTTGATGGTATTCCAAATTTATTTTTTTGAAGGAAGTTATGAAGGCCTCAATAGTAATCAAATATTAGAATAATCTTCATATAAGGATAAATTTCATCCCTCAATCCAAATTACAAGATGGCCTTACTTAAATATTGCTTGAAATTTGTGGTATGAAATAAAGGAAACAAATAGCAAGAACAAGAACAACAACCACAAAACAAGTGAAGTAAATGGTATCAAGCAAGTGCACAATTCAAAACTATGTTATAATTTATTTACTTTATTTTTATCTAATAAAAAATAAAAAATAAAAATAAAAGTTATTTTTTTGAATAGATAATTTTTTACCTTTCCAATGATATAAAAAACATGTAAATCCAAATTACTCTGAATAAATTATGATAGTTTAAAGATAAAAGATAAATAATAAAAAAATTAAGTGGAAAAGTTTTACCTCAAGGATAACTTGCTTAAGAGATTATGAATTCAAATCTCACCAAGGCTCACAAGTAGAGTATAAGAGTCTCTTAGAAAGGCCATAAGGTCTTAATCTTATCTTCCTATTTATATCCAAGGTGCCACAACCCATACAGGACTTGTGCACCTCCCTTTTTATAAGGACTATATTAGCTGCTGGTCCTCCTATTTTCTACTAGTAAAACTCATTTTTTTGCATTTTTTACTTCATCATGGTGTTCAAAAATACCCAATTGGCCTCAGAACCTTGCATGGCCTTCAAATCTTGCTCCATTTCTTCATAATAACTTCCAAGGTAGTAAAACTCATTTTTATCAAAGTCTTCAAAATTGTTCTAAAAATTCCTAAAAAATTCCTAAAAAATTCTAAAAAAATTTATAATATTTTCATAATAATAATATCAATTCAAAACTATTTTATTCTACCTTGGTTATTTTTTATAATAATAAAATCAATTTAAATCAACTAAAAATCCTATTTTTTGTATAAATAATTAAAAAGACATGAGGTTTATTTCTCATACTTCTTCTATCTATAAAGTAACATTTATATATTTTTAATAAGTGGTATATAACAATAAAAGAAAAATATAAACATTGGTCTTACTAATTAAATACTAATTTTAATAATTAAGAGCAAGTACTAAATTAACTAAGATAATTACCTCCAAGACTTACTAAGATTCCATTTCTTTCTCATTAATACTATTTTCTTTTATTTAGCATCTTCTAAGCACATCTTTACTTTACAATTGTAACTTTGGTATTCTAAATATATTTTTTAATTCTAAAACAACTAATGAGTCAATTTGATGACTTACACCTCTTGCCTTGCTATGGGACACTATTGATGGCTGAGAGGACCTATCAACTACTTTCAAAAGAAATAAAGATTACAGTATGTAGCAAATACAATTCAGAGCATCTTGGACTTCCTTAATATATAATCACAAATCTTTGTAGAACTTGTCCTTAGAAAAGGAGATAATATCACAAACATAAGATTTATTCTAATAATTATCTAAGTTATATGGATAGATAAAAATAAATATAAATAGATTAATTTTTTAATATCTTATAGAAAAGCTTCCTAAAAGCTTTATAGATGCAATTTAATCTTTATACATGTCTATAGGTGATTAATAGATTAAAAATTTAACTAACAAATTAGCTACATATTACACATATTGGTAGCTTATGGAACAAGCTAAATACATGGCACATATATAAAAAACTTGTCTTGCAAGTTTGACACATGTCTTGCAAATTGGACATATATTAGAGGTCTTATAAAACACCACCACGTAGTTCTTAGATAGATAGTATATATAGAGACAAGAGTGAAGCTTTTTTTTATTCTTGTCAATGCCTTTTTTGTTCTTAATCTTGTTTCAATAGTCTTTAGTCTTCTTATCTTTGGCAATAGCCATTCTAGTTTTAATACCATTCTATTTTTATTTTATTTTTTATTTTTTTGAGTGAAATAGAATGTATTGATATTTTTATTTTTTTATAATTTACATCCTTGATATTCTAATCTAATGGCTTTTAGAATAATGACTAGCACCTTTGTCATCAATTTTATCCTTATCCAAAGAAAATTGACTCTTTTAATTGATACAATATTCAACCAATTCCTCTTCTATTAATGTTGTATCCAAAGCATGAGATATTACAAACTTTCCTATCAATTGTCTTTTTTGGTTAATGGTATCAATCATGAAATCTTTTCTTTGCAATGTCTAAAATTTTTCATAATATAAATTCAATTTTGGCATTCAATATCTTTTCTTCTACCATCTCTTTCCAATTTTTAGTTGCATCAATATCTAATTACAACTTGTAGGCAAGAAGCTTATGTTTTTCTTTATTTTTGCCAACTTCTATCTTTTTTTTCTATTTTTCCTTTGATAGTGGTATATCTCTAAGATACAATGTTAATGGTCCAATCGTAGATGGTCTATTATCTTATGGTGTAGATAATTTTTTATTTTATATTATTTTTTTTATTTCTTTGAGATTTATTTTTATTATTTACCTTCTTAAATTTTTTTTTAATTATATTTCTATTTCTTTTCACATCCAACAAAGCTTCATGCTGGGATTTTGTAATATAATCATGTACAAACATAGGTAAAAAATAAATAGTAGCTCCTCTAATGCCATAGCTTATTGAAACAAATGATCCTCTAAAAAAATTTTCATCTCTTCTTTTCCAAAATTGGTTTTGAAGAATTCACCTATATCTTGTAAAGCAATCTTTCCATCCTTCCATAAAATTATTCTTCATTATAAAGTATTAATAAAATTTCTACACCTCTTACATAGATATTCAATATTATCATATCAAATATATCTTTGTATATATCCTAGCTTTGATATAGATTTGCCCTTAAATGTTCTATCCTTTTCTTCTAGCTTTGTCACTCTTATTTGTAAATCTTTTATTATTTTGATCAACTCCTCTATTACATTTTTTTGTGATGTAATTATAGGCATAGGAATTAGAATAGCAAATATTAGTATAGCAAGTCCTAGTGATTGACTTTGAAATATTGAGATTGGTAGAGGCCTAGTTTCTTGCCTAACCACTACTTTACCTCTCTGTCTATATCATTCAAAATATATTTTTTCTTTATCTAAAGATTAAAATCCTCCCATTTAATTCTAAGAGCTTGAATAATTTTTTTTATATGCTCTCGTAGGTCTAATACAACTACAAACTCAAATAAAAGGATTTTTTTTTTTTTGGTACCTTGTTGAGTTCCATCTCTCACAAGTAATATTTCAAATACTTAAAGATGTTTTTACCATCAAATTGATCTAATAATCTAACCACAAATTACAAAGCTTTGATAGCCATCACTTCTTTATATTCCACTGCTTATTGTCACGGACATACACATAGTTACCTATATAATTAAGTAGAACTAAGTAAAAGTAGATAAAAGTAGGTTAATTCTATAATATCTTCTAGAAAAACTTCCTGGAAGCTTCATAGACGCTGCTTTGACCGTATAGGTGTCCATAGTTGATTTCTTGGTTAGAAACTTGGTCAACAAGTTAACCATGTGCCACACATGTTAATAGCTTGTTCTTCAAGCTAACTACGTGGCGTACATGTAAAAAACTTGCTTTGCAAGCTAAGGCAAGTGGCCTTCAAAGTCAACACATATTGGAGGTCCTATAGAACATCGCCACGTAGCTTCTAGTTAGATAGTATATATAGAGACAAGAGTGAAGCCTTCTTCACTCTTGTCAACTCCTTTCTTGCTTCTAATCTAGTTTCAAGAGTCTCTAGTTGTCTTGTCTTTTGACAATAGCCATTCCAGTTTCTATTGAATATATATTTTCTTATTTCTATTTTATAAGAGAAGTCTCACTTGTCCATTTGATTTCATCGAGTTCTTGTCCTTGACAGTTTGACAAGAGTGAAGATTTATTGTTCTTGTTTTGTGTTAGAAGTGAGTGGATTACCCCACTTCTATTCTTTGTATTTGAAGGTTGCGGACTACCCACCTTTGAATTGACTCTATTTGCTTTCTAACCTTGATTTTTTCCTAAAAGAGAGTGGATCACCCCTCTTTGTGGAAGATTTTTTGTTTGATATTAGAGGTTGCGGATTACCCTCCTCTAATCCAAATTGTAGATTTGTGAAGTTATCTAAGATGGAAGGAAAAATCATGGATGCTACACTTATCGGAAGCAAGAATAGATTTGCAACTATTGTAGATCTTCAGGAGCTTATCAACACTCTTAGAGTGGAAATTTCACGAATCACCAATGGTAATCATGGAAGCGCTATTCCAACACCTATGGAGGAAGTCCAGAGCTTACGCCAAGAAGTTGTACAACTGAGAGAAGCAAGTAGATCAGCCTCCCAACCGAATCCAAGAAATCTTTCTTCTTTAAGCGTTAAAGAGGCAAAGATTAGTATGCCCAAGAAATTTGATGGAACAAGATCAAAATTTTGAGGATTTTTGCAACAAGTCAAGCTTTATTTAAGGTTACACCCTTTCCAATATCCTGATGGATTTACCCAAGTTGGATTCATAGGTGCACTTCTATCTGGAAGTGCCCTTTCTTGGTTTGCACCTTTGATGGAAAAAGATTCAAGACTTCTTTACAATCTGAATTCATTCCTTGAAGTGTTTACGGCTACATTTGGAGAAAGCGACCAAGAGAGGGTAGCAGAGATCAAGCTTTTATCTTTACGACAAGGATCACGGTCAGCTACAACATATGCTGCTGAATTTCAAAATCTTGCTTGCGATGTAGAGTGGAATGACAAAGCCCTTATCAACCAATTTCGTTATGGATTGAAGGATAACGTCAAAGATTTGTTACTAACAATGCCAAAAGCTGAATCTTTGGAGCAATTTGTTGCTCAAGTGATTGCATGTGACAATCGATTATTTGAAAGACGCCGGGAATATAAATTCAGTTGGAGAGGAACAAATCAATTGATGACAACAACTCCTAAGTTTTCAAAAACTTATTTGGCTAAACCAAAAACAATGCAAATTGATGCGGTACGCTTTAAACCTCTCACTGAGCAGGAAAAGACTCGACGTCATCAAGAGGGTTTGTGCTTATATTGTAGAGAATCTAAACACACTGTTCAATATTGTCCAAAGAAGCAACGCAATCACAAAATGAGAAGTATGGCTGCTAGAGAAGACACTGTGTCGGAAAACAAATTTTTCCAGCTACAATAGGGACCGTGCAGCTGGAATCATGTGCAACACCTTGTAAAGGTCCTATTCTCTCCTTAGACCCCTCACCTTGTTTTACAATAGAAGTATCATTAGGACCTAAAAATCACAAAGTCTTTGTTTTATTAGATTCAGGAGCCTCAACCTGTTTCATAGACGAAGACTTTGTTAAAAAATAAGAAATAGTTTTAATCAAGAAAGCTAAACCTGTGCACGTAGAAATCATAGATGGTCGTTTGTTATCTTCTGGAGATGTCACCCATGAGACTGTTCCTTTAGATGTAGCAATTAAAGGACATACTAGTGTAATAATATTTAATGTGATTAGATCCCCTTCAAATCCGATTATTTTAGGATTATTGTGGTTAAAAAAGTATAATCCTCAAATAGATTGGATTTCTCGTAACCTCGACTTTTCTTGTAGTTCAACCCAAGAATCCAGTAGTCAAGTAGAAATACATAAGTCTAATATATCCAAACCCTTATTAATAGGTGCGAAAGCTTTTATACATGCGGCAAAAGAAGGACCATCTTTTGTTATATACGCCACACCTATTTCGGATATTGAGAAGACTACAAGTAATATTCCTAACCAGTATCAAGATTTTCAAGATGTTTTTGAAAAAAAAAATGCAGATATTCTTCCACAACATTGACCTTATGATTGCTCAATCGACCTTCAAGCAGGAGCTCAACCACCATTTGGACCAATCTATAGCTTATCGCAGAACGAGCTGACTGCATTGAAGGAATATATTGACGAGAACTTGGCTAAGAACTTCATACGCCATTCGAAATCTCCAGAAAGAGCTCCTATCTTATTTGTAAAGAAAAAAGACGGATCCTTACAGATTTGCGTAGATTATCGAGGGCTTAATAAGATTACCATCAAGAACAGATATCCTTTATCTCTGATTTCAGGACTTCTTGATTTACTCAACCAAGCAAAGATCTATACAAAAATAGATCTACGAGGAGCATATAATTTGGTTTGCATCAAAGAAGGTGACGAATGGAAGACTGTATTTCGAACTAGGTATGGACATTTTGAATATAATGTCATGCCATTTGGACTCATAAATGCACCAGCTGCTTTTCAACATCTTATGAATGACGTTTTTTGTGAATTTCTTGATGATTTTGTTGTCTGCTATTTAGACGACATTCAAATCTATTCTAAGAATGTAAAAGAATATAAATTTCATGTTCGTTGTGTGTTACAAAAACTTAGAGATGCAGGATTACACGCCAAGATGGAAAAGTGTGTATTTCACACTACTCAAGTTGACTTTCTAGGATACATCATTTCTAATAACAACCTAATGATGGATCTTAACAAAGTTCAGATAATTATGGACTGGAAAATTCCAAGGACAGTAAGAGATGTACAGTGTTTTTTGGGATTTGCCAATTATTATCGGATCTTCATTAAGAACTTTTTTCAAGTTGCAGCTCCATTGACACGTTTAACTTGTAAAGAAAAACTTGAGTGGAGCAAGGAAGCAGAAGCATCATATGAAGCTTTAAAGACAGCTTTTACTTCTGCACCAATCTTGTATTGCGTCGATTTTTCTAAAGTATTCTTTATGGAAACAGATGCATTAGATTTTGCATTGGGTGTCGTATTGTCACAAATGGGAACAGATGACAAACTTCATCTAATAGCTTTTCATTCAAAAAAGTTTTCAGCAGCCGAGATTAATTATGAGATCCACGACAAAGAACTTCTTGCAATCGTGGACTCTTTTCAAGAATGGCGTCATTATCTAGAAGGCGCCTCCCATCTAGTCAACGTATATATGGATCACAAGAATCTCAAGTATTTCATGTCAACACGTGTTTTAAATTGTCGTCAAGCTCGTTGGAGTATGTCTTTGTCAAGATTTGAATTCATTATCACGTATAGGCCAGGAAAACAACAAGGTTTATCTGATGCCCTTTCTAGACGTTCTTATCTTGCTCCAAAAGAAGGAGATGCAGCTTTTGATCAACAAAGAACGACCCTCTTGAAGCCAGAACAATTTTATCTTCGAGCAATCAAATCAACATTGACCGTTGATTCGAATTTTCTCAAGAAAATCCAGTCAAGTATGTCCTTAGACCCTCTTGTTCATGATATTAAGAACAATTCATCTAAGTCTCATGATACTTCCAAGTTCGAATTCAAGAACAATCTACTCTATTTTGAGGGACGCTTGTATATCCCAGAAGGCAAAGCACGACTACGTGCTCTTGAAGCTCGTCACAATTTTCTCGCAGCAGGACATTTTGGGTACAACAAGACTCTAGAACTAATATCAAGAGATTTTTGGTGGCCTCAAATGTGGAAGGCAGTTAAGGAGTTTGTACAATCATGCGATGTCTGTTCAAGATCAAAAACCCCTCGTCATCGACCTTAAGGACTTCTTCAACCACTACCTATACCAGAACAACCATGGTCTTCTATCTCTATGGATTTTATCACAGATCTATTAATTTCAAGTTCATATGATTCCATATTCGTGATTGTAGATCGGTTCACCAAGATGGCACACTTTGTACCATGTACAAAATCTATCACAGGTGAAGAAACAGTTAAGCTCTTTCTTGACAACATCTATCGCCATCATGGATTGCCAAGGGATATTATATCAAATAGAGGAACGCAATTTGTATCCAAATTTTGGAGAACCTTGTTCAAGATATTGAAGGTGGATATAAAACTATCTTCAGCCTTCCATCCTCAAACAGATGGTCAAACGGAACGAGTGAACCAAGTCTTGGAGCAATATTTGAGGTGTACCATCAATTACCATCAAGACGATTGGACAACTCTTTTGCCATTGGCAGAGTTTGCTTATAATAATTTGGTACATTCTTCTACTCAACAAACACCTTTCTTTGCCAATTATGGTTATCACCCACGACTTGATATTTTTGACTTTTCAAAAGCTGATAATCCTGCGGCAAAAGATTTGGCAAATCAGTTGGCAGAGCTACATGCAACAATGAAGGTGCGATTAAAAGAAGCTCAGGAACGACAAAAGACCAATGCAGATGTCTATCGCAAGCAACAACCTCAATTCCATGTTGGTGATAAGGTATGGCTACTTCGTCAAAATATCAAGACTGTTCGTCCTTGTGATAAGTTGGACTATCGTAGGCTTGGACCATTCTCAATTTGTGAACAAGTCAATCCAGTCGCTTATCAATTAAAGCTACCGGAGTCTATAAAGATTCATCCTGTATTCCATGTGTCTCTACTTGAGCCATATAAGACAACAAATATACAAGGAAGAAAACAAATGCCACCGCCTCCTATAGAAGTAGATAACAATGAAGAATTTGAGGTGGAAGAAGTCTTAGATTCGAGGCGGCGCCGAAACAGGTTGGAATATCTTATTCATTGGCGCGGATACAATATTAGTGAGCGCACATGGGAACCGGCAAAGAATCTTGCAAATGCAGCAAGGAAGGTGGAGACCTTTCATCAACGACATCCATCAAAACCAAGATGAAGACCTCTCCTATAAAAGAAACAAGATCTAGGCAAGATAACATTCAACTTTCTAACCTTGTTTGTAACTTCTTTATATTTGTGGCGCTGAGGAAATGGAGAACCAACAACCAGCAGATTCCACTCAAGAGCCTTCATTTGCTGACTTGCCGGATGAGACATTGCAATTGTCACAACCTTCAAGACGACGCAATTGAGATGAAGATCTTCAAGAACGACATATTCTTCTTCGAATAGATGGCAAGATACAACGTGTTTGGTATCACGACCTTGGAAGAGACTCCCGATGTTTGGTGATTTTATTGGAGGTAAGAACAACTCCTGATGGTGTTCCAAACGTGTTATTTGAAGGAAGTTATGAAGGTCACAATAATGATCAAATAACAGGGTGGTCTTCCCGCCCCGGAATGAGACATTATCGATGGCTGAGAAGACCCATTATTTACCTTCGAAGAGAACAAAGATTAGAGTATGTGGCAAATACAATCCGGCACATCTTAGACTTCCTCAACATCTAATCACCGCTCCTCATGGAACTCGTGTCTAAAAGGAAGGGTAATGTCATGGACATATACATAATTACCTATATAATTAAGTAGAACTAGGTAAAAGTAGATAAAAGTAGATTAATTCTATAATATCTTCTAGAAAAACTTCCTGGAAGCTTCATAGACGCTGCTTTGACCGTATAGGTGTCCATAGTTGATTTCTTGGTTAGAAACTTGGTCAACAAGTTAACCATGTGCCACACATGTTAATAGCTTGTTCTTCAAGCTAACTATGTGGCGCACATGTAAAAAACTTACCTTGCAAGCTAAGGCAAGTGGCCTTCAAAGTCAACACATATTGGAGGTCCTATAGAACATCGCCACGTAGCTTCTAATTAGATAGTATATACAGAGACAAGAGTGAAGCCTTCTTCACTCTTGTCAACTCTTTTCTTGCTTCTAATCTAGTTTCAAGAGTCTCTAGTTGTCTTGTCTTTTGACAATAGCCATTCCAGTTGCTATTGAATACATATTTTTTTATTTCTATTTTATAAGAGAAGTCTCACTTGTCCATTTGATTTCATCAAGTTCTTGTTCTTGACACTTATTGCTATTACATAAAAAGTATAAATGCTTAAAATATTTGAATTATAACAAGACCAAATTGCAATGATGGCGCACCACTATAGCTCCCACTACCACTTTCTTATTTTCCTGCCATAATAAGATACCAAAAATCCTCCATTCCAAATGTGTCATGTCAAATTTACTAGTTATCTTATGGCATGATCTTCAATTTGAAAATACACTAAGTACTTGGTTGTAGAGAATTTATTTATAATTTATAAGCAAGACTCTCCTAAATAATTTATCCTTAATTAAAAAAAATAATAATATAATAATATTATAAAAAATATTATACTAATAAAAATCTCTTATATTTAAGTAGGTTTATATATAAAGTTTTTTTTTGGAATGTACAAAATTTTTTAACATCCCTTTTTATATAAAATCATAATATATCAATTACTGACAAATTAGATTTTTATTAATTTAAAAAAAAAACTATAATCTCCTTTTAAAATCTTTTTTTTATATCAAAATTTTATTATAATTTCATATATCTATTTTTGTACCTCCATAAAGTCTTAGGTCCTAAAAAATCCTTTTAGTTTGTACAAAATATTCAAATTGCAACAAAATCCTTCAATAGCTTATTCACTTGTAAAAGATTGATTCCTTCCAAAATTTTAGAATCCAATAACTTTTGATGTAACTATTTAGTTTTTATCAAATTTCTCCAAAGTGTAGATTATATCCTTAAGCTTCACTACAAGAAAATTTAACTATAGATTTGCTTCCGATTGTTTGATATCCCAAAAATCCTATATATCTTGATTAGCAGAAGTATTTATGGTAAAAATGTAGAAGCTTTGAGGTACTATTGTACTATTTATTAATTAAAATTTAAAAAGTTAATTGATGTATTTGACAAAAAAATCAATTGCTTGATTTAATGTTTGAGAATTAGACTAGTTGAATAATAATTTCTTATCATTGTGTAATAATCTCTATAGAAATTGATTGATTGAAGAGTACAACACTGTCCTATTTAATATTAGTTTTTGATTGATGAAATTACAATATACAGAGTAAAGTGATACAAATCAATCTTTTAATTATAAAATTCAAATTTTTATGGTTGATGTACAAATTACATCATGTTTTCTATACATAGACCAAACCTTTGTTGAAGCACATTTATATTGTCCAATATAGAATTGTGGCCAATACTCTATTCGTCCATAGGTGTAGTAAAGTACAGTGCAGGGTACAATATTCCTGGTCACATACGTAACCGTATGTCGCGTATGTTGCCATGCATGAGTTGTGGTCAAACCCTAACGTCTCCGAGAGACGCAGCAACAAATAGGAGCTCCTCACCGAGCCTCATCCCCCTCGTCTTCCCCAGTTGCGCAGCAGTCGCTGGGGTTTCAGAGCGTTCCGATGTACCGGTGCATTGTGCCGTTTTGTCGGAGGTTGGCACAGTGGTGGTGCTGCCTGTGATGCGTGGAAGAGTTTGTCCACTCCGATTGCGTCCGTGAATGTAGACATTGGTGCCGCTGCACATCGTCACTGGAATGGCTTCGAAATGCCCTCTGTCTGGTACAATGCAGTGATCGTATGACGGATGTGGCAACGCTCTTCCTTGCAAATGACGTGCGCCTCTCATGGCAGGAATTGTATGTTCTGAGTTTGTGGGAGTTATGAATTGAGTCTACTAGGATGTCTGGTGTGTTTCGTGACGAAGAGGACCAAATTTTGTAGTCTTCCATTCCCGCGGAGGCTATGACTGTCTTTCTTCATACAGAGAGCTAGTGTTGATATCAGCTGGTTTCTCTTATCGGTGGGAAGTCATGTTAAACTACGACACGACATGATAAAGTATATTGGTTTAGGGTTGTAGGTGGTGTGGGAGGTGGGAACATGCATCGTGATCAGCCTCCTTGCGGTTGTGCAACGGGGTGCGATGGATCACCCGATGCAAAGAGAGATGCAGAGTTCGTTGAGTCGTCTGGGCGATTTCGTCTGAGCTCGAGACGAATTAAGAACTGCTACAGAGTTATGGTTATTTTGGAAGTGGAGGCGTGGTCGCGGATAGGGTGTGTCGAGATGGTGGGAAAGGTCGGTGATGATGAAACAATGACAAGCATATAACTGAGTGGAAATGCCACGTGGAGATTCATAGGATGCTGAGGCTTTTTCCCGAGGGTGAGAGTGCGTCGGTGTATGGTGGTGGGTGGTGTGATCCATGATGAAGAAGGTTCCTGCAATGAAGTTGCGTGAGTTGATCACTGTGGTTGCTTAGGACCGAACTGCCTTTCTTCTGAGATTGATGAGTGATGGTTGTGCGTACAGGAGGATGCAGCTGGGTGGTGGCCCGATTGCTGTGCTTGCAAGAGTTGTGGACTGGTATAGGACGGTCCTGGGAGTGTTGGCGTCGTTGGTTGGGCTTAGCGTGAGTGGTGCAGTGAGTCGTGGCGGAGACTGCAGTAGGTGGGGTGTGAGTGCTGTTAATGAGTGGGTGATTGTGTGGGTGATGGTTGTCGAGGGTCGGGTGAAGACGGATGCCCCATATCCGAGTCTGCAGCAGTCCTTTGTGCCATGGAGGAACTACTGCCGCATGGGGCAAAGATGGTGGCTGACTTATAAAGAGCGGGAAGCGGAGAAGTGTTCTTTCCCTCGAGTGTGAGCAATATCGGTTTGGGTCAGGTGTTTTTGGGTTGTCGATCTAGTGGAAGTTGTGTCGCTGACCGCACGCTGCTTCAGTCTGTTCGCAGGGTAGGGCAGTAATGCATTTAGTTGTTTCGCGGAGTATGTTTATTTTTTATGAATGTAGCTTCTCTAAGTAAAAGTGGATCTCGATTGAAGGCAACGAATATTCGGACAGCTCTCTGCGGCATGTCTCCAACAAAGCACCAGATGCACGCTGACATTGCGATTGCCCTGTTAACCATGTCACTGTGTAATAAGTAATGAAATTGAGCAAATGATAATCGCAAGTGGTTAATGCTGGAAGGAATGAGGAATCACACTCTAAAGAACGAAATAGATATAGTTCTTTCAGGGACGTCAAATCTTTCAAAGCGTATACAGATTGAAATGGGATCAGTTGGTCTAGGAGAGTTTGAGCTACACCAAGAATGTGGATTGGTAATCTAAAAAGCGACCAAAGACTCTTGTGAACCTAACTGAATGAGAGCCACACAACCAACCGTTGTAGGCTGATGTGACTCATATTGCCATCCAGTATGTATTCTTTCCCAATCGGTTTGAGCCCTGAGGCACGATTAAACCTACGTGGATCACGCACAATATGCGGCTCTGTCACACATACTCCTTTAAGAGATAACTGGTGGATGTCTGAGTGATAATGTATTCCTTCACTATTCCCCAGAGTTTGAAAACTTAATTCCTGTAATATAGTCCTCACTCCCGACTTCACGGAGTAAAGAAGTTACTTGCAATCAGAACATATCATCATCTCATGTCGCCGGTAGTTATGGCTCAGTGGAATTTAGTTTCTGAATTGAAGTTTCATCTCAACAGCAAGGTGAGGTTGATAGTTGGCACGATTTAACACAAGGCGTTTTGAAACACTTTGGTGTACACCGTGAAAGCATCAAGATTTTATATCAATCATGGTTGATTGGATGTCAACCAAACTGATAAATGTCCAGTCACCATATCCTCATTGACAATAAATCGAGTAAGTTAGAATGGCAGTTAGGATAGGTGAACTACTACTACTGGGATGTATTGTGAAGAGCTGTGGCTTACATTTTGTATGTAATGTTCAGCAGTCCGGCAGGCTGTCACGGTTCTGGAACAGAACAAGGCTGTGTGAGTAAGCTACTCCAGACAATGATTTTCTCGACATGGTAATATTGTCATCATTCAAGGCTCTGTAGTTTAGTTCTGACTTTCTACTCTTAGGATATATGGGTCTATTGCTTTCTCTTTGCAACATTCTAGATTGTTTTGGTTGAACTATCTCCATTTTGGACCAAATGGTTGAATATCGTCTGATGGATGATTATCTGTAGAGTTGAGATTGAAGCAAAGGGATTTGTTCATTGCCTTTTGTTTGTTGGTTTTGGGCCAATAGGTGGGGTGGAGGACCTTTGTTTGTATGTGTAATTTTAGATTTGAGCAATTAGAAGTATTTTGAGATTTTAATTTGATTGGCTTGTAAAGTTTTCAACACATTGTAGGCCATATGTAGGTTGAAAGGTCATGTATGTATTACAATTTGTGTGTGCTACAATAATCTAAGGTAATTAGAATTTATTTAGATTCATCATTCTTTAACTATTGTTGATGTCATTTAGTTATTAAAGTAAGCAATCAAGCACTCTAAAAAGTTTTGGACTTCTTCAATGTTTAAATTTGAAAAAACTATATTATTAATATTTATTATTTCTAATATATAGTTTAGATACAGTTTTTCTATGGTTTATCTTCTATAACATTCTTAAAATTGATAAATATTAATAACTTTAATATTGTGGAATTTTTTTTGTGACTTTTGGAACAAGATAATTTATTATAGAATTTGTGGCTTCAATAACTTTGAAAGAGTTAATTTGCTTCTATTAAAATTAAAATAAATTTTATATATATATATATATATATATATATATTATAATTACAAAATGTATAGTTTTCTCCTCTTGTATATCCTTAAGTTTTGATATGTAAAATCTTGGATGTCATTTTTTTTTTAAAACTACAATTAGTCTTTTTTGATACCATTTATCAAAATTCTGAAAATTATGTCTTTATCCTATTTTAGTATTTGATATGCTTCAACTATTTGTAGATCTAATTGGAGGTACTTTTAAGCATCTTCAATTATTTTTTATATTTTTAATTAATTTTTGATTTTTTTTAATCATTCTTGATTTTATATGATTTTTTTATAAATTTAGATAATTATGTAAGTTTATGTTAAAAGAATTTCTTTAAAGTTATATAGAAGTAAATTTTATAGATTTGAGTTTAGTTATCAATATTATTAAAATGACTTAATTTATCTTGTGATTAAATCTTTTAGATTAGATTTTATGTACTTAGAATAAAAAAACCATTGAACTTAAAGGTCTTTAATAAGTATTTGAGATGTTTGTTGGTTTTAAAAAAAAAATCTTTGAGATAGAAGTAGAATTATAATATACACCAAGTCTTTTTTTTTTTTTTTTTTTTTTTTTTTTTCTTACTAAAATATTGATTTATTATTAAAGACTTTTATATTTGGTTTATAATTATATGTTGATTCTTAAATTTATTATGAAATAATTCTTTTCTTGATAATTTTTAAATATATATATGTTGGCTATATCTAATTTATTACTTATAATTCCTTTGAATATAATCTATAATATTCTATAATATATTAATAAATTTTTAAAACATTCTAATCAATATATAATGTAAAAAAATAAAATAAATATACACATCCAACACTATTAGGATTTTTTATACATCCTTATTTTTCTTATAAATAAAAAAGCAATTGTCTTTGGCTATAATATACTATGTGGATATTGATTTTTTTTAATAATGACTCAAAAAATTATCTCAATGCTTTTAAATTTGACTTAATTTATATTTTTTTTAAAAATAGAACAACATATAGGTACTTAATCCAATAAATAAAGTTATTAGTATATAATTTAAGAGTCTTTATTGTAGTAAGTTTTTATGAAATAAGTTTGTGGATGAAAAATTCTCTATATATATCATGGATATAAGATTTATTTCAATAATTATTTTGTTAATATGGATAGGTAGAAGTAGATTAATTTAATAATATCTTATAAAAAAACTTCCTAGAAGCTTCGTAGACATGATTTCACCTTTATACATATCTATAGGTAATTCGTAGGTTAAAAACTTGGCTAACAAGTTAGGCACGTGTCACATATGTTAGTAGCTTGTGGAACAAGCTAAGTATGAGGCACACTTATAGAAAACATGTCTTGCAAGTTTGACATGTGTCTTATAAATTGGACACGTCTTGGAGGTTCTATAAAAAATTGCCACATAGTTCTTGGGTAGATAGTATATATAGATATAAGAGTAAATCCCTCTTCATTCTTATCAATGTTTTTTTTATTCTTAGTCTTATTTCAAGAATCTTTAGTCTTCTTACATTTGGCAATAGCCATTCCAATATTAATATTATTCTATTGAGTGATTTTCTATTATTTTGGATAACACGTGAATATATTGATATTTTATTCTTTCACAATTCATATCCTTGATAGTTTGACAAGAGTGAAGATTCATTGTTCTTGTTTTGTATTCAAGAAGTGAGTAAATTATCCCACTTCTTTTATTGCGTTTGAAGATTGTGGACTACCCACCTTTAAACTAACATTCTTTGTTTTCTAACATTAATTTTTTCCTTGAAAGAGAAAAGATCATTCTATTTTGTAAATTTTTTTATTTGATATTAGAAGTTGCAGATTATCCTCTTCTAATTTGAATTGTAGAATTATTAAATTTTCTAAAATAGAAGAAAAGATTATGGATGCTTGTCAAGGACATAAAATTTATTATAGCAATTATCTAATAGAAGTAGGTAAAATAAGTTGATTTGATAATATTTGATACAGAAGCTTCCTAGAAGCTTTATAGACGTAGAATCACCTTTATACATGTCTATAGGTGATTGGTAGGTTAAAAACTTGGTCAACAAGCTAGCCACATGGCGCACATGTTAGTAGCTTGTGGAACAAGCTAGCCATGTATCCCATATATTGGTAGCTTGCGGAACAAGCCAAATACATGGCGCACATGTGGGAAACTTATCATACAAGTTTGACACGTGTCTTGCAAATTAGATACGTATAAGAGGTCCTATAGAATATTACCACATAGCTCTTAATTAGATAGTATTTATAGAGGCAAGAATGAAGCCTTCTTTACTCTTGCCAACTCCTTTCTTGCTTTTAGTCTAGTTTCAAGAGTCTATAGTTTTCTTGTCTTGTGGCAATAGCCATTCTAGTTTCTTTTAATATATATATTTTCTTACTTCTATTTTGTTATACTTCTTAATAGAAGTTTCATATATTTATTTGCTTTTATCAAGTTCTTGTCCTTGACAGATTGAGAAGAATATACATACAGTATCAGAGCTTTGCCTTTTCTTGATTAAGAGTGGATTATTCTTTTCTCTTGATAAGATATAAACATATTAGAAGTTATGGAGTATCTACTTCTAAATTGATATTATTTTTAGAATTTTTTCTTTTGAATGTGTTATTTTACATTTCTTGAAGTGAGAATAGACATCTTTCTTCCTATTATATTATCATGACAAAGCTTGCAAAAATGAAGAGTGCAATGGTACAAATGCAAGAACAAATGAGAGAGCTAATGCTTGCAATGCATCAACTCAGTTTACTACCACAAGGAGCAACAAGTTCAACAAGAAGTAAAGATATAGAGATGATTAAAGCTACATCAATATCTACACCAAACTATACAACAAGATTCGCATCCTACAATAAGGCAATCAATCAGTGTTGTTATACACTTCACAATTTCAACAACTAGCAACTAATATCAAGTGGGATGATGCTGCACTCATCAGCCAATTTTTCTACAGATTATAATATGAGATAAAAAAATTAATGCTCAATTTATCTGATCCTCAGATATTGAATCAATCAATTGATTTTGCTGTGAAGTGTGACAATTGACTTTTTGAGTTTTGATCTGAGAGTTGTACAGGGGAGCCTCAACGTTATTATTCAATGGCAATATCAACGTCCTCACAAAATATACATTCGGGAGTAGAAGACATGCAAATTGATGTGGTACGTTTTAAACGTCTTATTAAACAAGAAAAGATTCGACGTCGTCAAGGAGGATTATGTTTATATTGTGGAGAACCTAAACACATTGCTCAACATTGTCTAAAGAAACGACACAACTACAAAATGAAGAATATGATTGTCAAAGAAGACAACATGTTAGAAAACAAATTTGTCTAGATATAATAGGGACTGTGCAGTTGGAGCCTTATATAATTCCCAGTGAAGGTCCTATTCTCTCTACAGAACCCTCTCTTTGTTTTATAATAGATGTATATTTAGGACCAAAAAACTACAAAGCCTCTATCTTATTAGATTCAGGAACCTCAACATGCTTTCTAGATGAACAATTTGTTAAGAATTGTAAAATATCTTTAATACAAAAAACTAAACCCATACATGTAGAAGTCATAGATGGTTGTCCATTGTCTTTTAGAGATGTCATTCATGAAATCCGTCCTATAAAAATAACAATAGATGGTCGTAATAGCTACGTAATCTTTAACATAATTAAATCTCTATCTAATCTAGTTATTTTAGGTTTATCATGGCTAGAAAAATATAACCTTCAAATAGATTGAAATTCTCATAAACTTGATTTTTTTCAGAACATTATTAAATATCTTGCCAACCAAGTGAAAAGCTATAAGTCTAATATAGTAAAATCTGTACTTATAGGTAGAAAAGCTTTTATACATGCAACAAAAAAAAGATCAACTTTTGCTATTTATGCCACATCCGTTTTTGATGGTGGTAAGACTTTAAGTAGCATTCCAAGCCAATATCTGGATTATCAGGATATTTTTGAAAAAAAGAATGCAAATATTCTTCCAGAGCATAGTCTGTATGATTGTTCAATTAACCTCAAAGAGGGAGCTTAGCCTCCATTTGGACCAATCTATAGTTTATCACAAAACAAGCTAGCTAATCTCAAAGAATACATTAATGAAAACTCAGCCAAGAATTTTATATGTCATTCGAAATCTCCAGCAAGAGTTCTTATATTGTTTGTAAAGAAAAAAGATGGATCACTACAGATGTGTATAGATTATCGAGGGCTCAACAAGATTACCATCAAGAATAAATACCCTCTACCATTGATATCTAGACTTCTGGATCAATTGAATCAAGCTAAGATCTATACAAAAATAGATCTACGAGGAGCGTACAACCTACTCTATATCAAAGAAGGAGATGAATAGAAGACTACTTTTCAAACAAGGTATGGACATTTTGAATATAATATTATGCCTTTTGGACTCACAAATGCACCAGCTATTTTTCAGCATCTCATGAATGATATTTTTTGTGAATTTTTAGATGATTTTATTGTCTGTTACTTAGATGATATTTTAATCTACTCTAAGGATATAAAAGAGCATGAATTACATGTTCGTCATTTATTACAAAAACTTAGAGATATCAGATTATATACCAAGATGAAAAAGTGTATATTTCTTATTATTCAAGTTGATTTCTTAAGATACATTATTTCAAATGATGGTCTTATGATGGATCCTAAGAAAATTCAATCATGAATTAGAAGATTCCAAAAACAATAAGGGATGTACAATACTTTTTAGAATTTGTTAATTACTACCGAAACTTTATCAAGAACTTTTCTCAAATTGTAGCTCTATTTACACGTCTAACTTATAAAGATAAACTTGAGTGGAATAAAGAAGCAAAAATATTATTTGAAGCGTTGAAAATAGTTTTTATTTCTATACCAATCTTGTATTGCATCGACTTTTCTAAGACATTTTTTATGGAAAGACATGCATCAAACTTTGCTTTAAGTGCAGTATTGTCACAAATAGGAGCACATGACAAACTCTATCTAGTAACTTTCTATTCCAAGAAATTTTTAGCAGTAGAGATCAATTATAAAATCCACAATAAAAAACTTTTTGCAATTGTGGATTCTTTTCAAGAATGGCGCCACTATTTAGAAGGCGCTTCTAGTCCAATCACTATATATACATATCATAAGAATCTCGAGTATTTCATATTAACACACATCTTAAATCATCGTCAAGCTCATTGAAGCATGACTTTGTTAAGATTCAAGTTCATCATCACTTTTCGGCTAGGAAAACAATAAGATCTTTGCAATGTTCTTTCTAGATGATCTTATCTTACACCAAAAGAAAGAGATGCAACTTTTGATCAACAAAGAATGATCTTCATGAAATTGGAGCAATTTCATATTCAAGCAATAAAATCAACATTGATTGTTGATTTAATATTTCTCAAGCGAATCTAGTTAAGTATGTCCTCAGATCCTCTTATTCTTGATATTAATAATAATTCTTCTAAATCTCATGATACTTCAAAGTTTGAGTTCAAGGACAACTTACTTAATTTTGAAGGATGTTTATATGTCCCAGAAGGTGAAGCACAACTACGTGCTTTTAAAGCTCGTCACAACTTCCCTACAGCTGGACATTTCGGATACAATAAGACCTTGGAGCTAATTTCAAGAGATTTTTGGTGGCCTCAAATATAAAAGGCTGTTAAAGAATTTGTGCAGTTGTGTGATGTTTCATCAAAATTAAAAATTCCTTGTCATCAACCTTACGGACTTCTCCAACCATTACCTATATCAAAACAACCTTGGTCTTCTATTTCTATGGATTTCATCATGGATCTTCCAAATTTAAATTCATATGATTCTATATTTGTGATTGTAGATCGTTCCACCAAGATGGCACTTTTTGTATCATATACAAAATCTATCACAAATAAAGAAACAGCTAAATTCTTCCTTAACAACATCTATTGCTATTATGGATTATCAAGGAATATTATATCAAATAGAGGGATGCAATTTGTGTCAAGATTTTGGAGAACGTTTTTTAAGATTTTAAAGGTAGACATAAAGTTATCTTCAACTTTCCATCCTCAAATTGATGGACAAATGGAGCATGTAAATTAAGTCTTGGAGCAATATTTGAAGTGTACCATCAACTACCAAGAAGATGATTGAACAACTCTCTTACCATTGGCAGAGTTTGCTTATAATAATATGATACATTCTTCTACGCAACAAACATCTTTCTTTGCCAATTATGATTACCACCCACAACTTGATACTTTTGATTTTTCAAAAGTTGATAATCTAGCAACAGAAGATTTGGCAAATCATTTGTCAGAGCTACATGCAATAATAAAGGTGCAATTAAAAGAAGCTCAAGAACGACAAAAAATAAATACAGATGCGTATCATAAGAAACAACCACAATTCAACGTGGGAGACAAGGTATGATTATTTCATTGCAATATCAAGACTACTCGTCCTTATGATAAGTTGGACTATTGTAGGCTTGGATTTTTTCCTATTTTTGAACAAATCAATCTAGTTTTATATTGATTATACCTACCGGAGTCCATAAAGATTCATACTATTTTCTACGTATCTTTTCTTGAACCATACAAGATAGTGAACATACCAAGAAGAAAACAAGTGCCACCTCTTCATATAGACATGGACAATAATGAAGAATTTGAAGTGGAAAAAGTCTTAGATTTGAGGCAGCGCCAAAATAGATTGAAATATCTTGTTTATTGGTGCGGATACAATATTAGTGAATGCACATGGAAACCAACAAAGAATCTTGTAAATGCAACAAAGAAAGTAGAGGCTTTTTATCAATGACATCCATCAAAATCAAGGTGAGGACCTTTCTTATAAAAGAAACACGATCTAGGCAAGATAACATTCTACTTTCTATCCTTATTTGTAGCTTCTTTATATTTGTGACGTTAAGGAGATGAAGAACCAACAATCAATGGATTCAACTTAAGACCCTTTGTTTGCTGATTTATTAGATGAGACATTGCAACTATCACAACCTTCAAGATGACAAAATATAGATGAAGACCCTCAAAAACGACATGCCTTTCTTCAGATTGATGGCAAAATATAATGTGTTTGGTATCACAACCTTGGAAGAAACTCCCAATGTTTGGTGATACTTTTAGAGGTAGAAACCACTCGTGATGGTATTGCTAATGTTTTCTTTGAAGGCAGTTATGAAGGCGTCAACAACGATCAAATAATAGGGTGGTCCTCTTGCCTTGATATGGGACATTATTGATGGCTGAAAGGCCCTATCAACTACCTTCTAAAGAAACAAAGATTAGAGTATGTGGCAAGCACAATTTGATATATTCTAGACTTTCTTAACATGTAATCATCGCTCCTCGTGGAACTCATCCTTAGAAGAGGGGATAATGTCATGGACATAAGATTTATTATAACAATTATCTAATAGAAGTAGATAAAATAAATTGATTTCATAATATCTGATAGAGAAGCTTTTTAGAAGCTTTATAGATACGGAATCACCTTTATACATGTCTACAAGTGATTGGTAGGTTAGAAACTTGGTCAACAAGCTAGCCACATGGCGCACATGTTGGTAGCTTGTGGAACAAGCTAGCCATGTGTCGCATAAGTTGGTAGCTTGCGGAACAAGCTAAATACATGGCGCATATGTGGAAAACTTGTCATGCAAGTTTGATACGTGTCTTACAAATTAGACACGTGTAGGTGGTCCTATAAAATACTGCCACATAGCTCTTAGTTAGATAATATTTATAGAGGCAAGAGTGAAGCCTTTTTCATTCTTGTCAATTCCTTTCTTGCTTCTAGTCTAGTTTCAAGAGTCTATAATTTTCTTGTCTTGTAGCAATAGCCATTCTAATTTCTTTTAATATACATACTTCTTTATTTTTATTTTTTTATATTTTTTAATAGAAGTTTCATATATTTATTTGCTTTTATTGAGTTCTTGTCCTTGACAATGCTACACTTAGTAGAAGTGAGAATATATTTTTAACTATCATTAATCTTATCAAGGACACGAGGATATAAAGCAAGAAATTTGAACTATGATAAGGTTTCAAGAAGAAACTAAAAAAAACTTAAATTAATCCGATGAATACACAAACAACACCAAAAAAGATGAATTAGAGCTCCAAGAGATATATTATCAAGATTGAAGAACTCTTCACTCTCAACTCCTATATATATTCCTATCTAGGATGCTTCTTGAGTGGCTTCTATCAAAATAAGAAGCTTCTTGAGCAACTTCTCCCAACTAGGAAGCTTCTCAAGCTCCTTCTACTAACTAGGAAGCTTCTTGAGGTACTTTCACCAACTAAGAAGCTTCTCAACAGACTTTCATTAATTCAAGGATTTTTAGAATATTCTAGAAGGTTCTATGAACGTCCAAAGTTTATATCCCTAACAAATTTTTAAGAGCTTATCAGCACTCTTAGGGTGGAAATTTCACAAATCACTAATTCCAATCATAGAAGAGCTATTCCTACATCTATGGAAGAAGTCCAAAGGCTATATTAAAAAATTGTATAGTTGAGAGAAACAAGTAAATTGGCATTACAATCAAATCCAAGAAGTCTTGCTTCTACAAGTTTAAAAGAGATAAAGATTAATATGCTTGAGAATTTTGATGGAATAAGATCAAAATTTTGAAGATTTTTATAACAAGTCAAGTTATATCTAAAATTATATTCTTTTAAATATCCTAATGGATTTATTGATGAACTCAAGTTGGATTCATTGATGCACTTCCATCTAGAAGTGTTTTTTTTTGGTTTGCACCTTTGATGGAAAAAGATTCATGTCTTTTTTATAATTTGAATTCATTCCTTAAAGTGTTTACCGCTATATTTGAAAAAAATGATCAAGACATGATAGTAGACACAAAACTCTTATCTTTACAACAAGGATCATAGTTATCCATAATATATGTTGTATAATTCCAAAACCTTATTTATCATATGAAGTGGAATGATAAAGCCCTTATCAATCAATTTTATTATAGATTGAAGAATAATATTGATGATTTATTATTAATAATGCCAAAAAAAAACTTCTTGAAATAATTTATTATTCAAGCCATTATATGTCATAATCGATTATTTGAAAGGCATTAGGAATATAGATTCAACTAAAGAAGAATGAGTCAATTAATGGCAACAACTCTTAAGTTTTCAGAAACTTATTTGACTAAGCCAAAATCAAAACAAATTTGATGCGATACATTTTAAACCTCTTATTAAACAAGAAAAGATTTGACATTGTCAAGAGGGTTTGTGCTTATATTATAAAAAACCTAAATACACTACTCAATATTATCCAAAGAAAAAACACAATCACAAAATGAGGAGTATAATTGCTAAAGAAGATAATATATTAGAAAACAAGTTTTTCCAAGTACAATACAAATTGTGCAATTGAAATCATATGTAACATCTTATAAAGGTTCTATTTTCTTGTCAAATCCCTCACTTTATTTTATAATAGATATATTTTTAGGACATAAAAATCAATAAGTCTTTGCCTTATTAGATTTAGGAGCCTCAACTTGTTTCATAGACAAAGATTTTGTCAAAAAAAAAGAAATATCTCTAATCCAAAAAATTAAATCTGTACATGTAGAAGTTATAGATAGTCGCTTATTGTCTTTTGGGGATATTATCTATGAGACTATTCTTTTAGATATAGCAACTAAGGAATATAATAGCATAGTAATATTTAATATACTTAGATCTCCTTCCAATCTAATTATTTTAAGATTATCATGGTTAAAAAAATATAATCTTTAAATAGATTAAACTTCTCATAATCTTAATTTTTTCTATAATTTAATCTAAAAATTTATTAGTTAAATAAATATATATAATTCTAATATATCAAAATCTTTATTGATAGGTGCAAAAATTTTCATATATGTGGCAAAAAAAGGATTATCTTTTGTTATATACTCTATATTCATTTTTATATTGAAAAGACTATAAGTAATATTCCTAGCTAGTATTAAGATTTTTAAGATGTTTTTTTAAAAAAAATATAAATATTCTTCCAAAACATCAATCTTATGATTGTTCAATTAATCTTTAAGAGGGAGCTCAACCACCATTTGAACCAATCTATAGTTTATTACAAAACAAGTTGAATGCATTGAAGGAATATATTGACAAGAACTTGGCTAAGAACTTGGTTAAGAACTTTATACACCATTCAAAGTCTCCAATATAAGTTCCTATCTTATTTATGAAGAAAAAAGATAGATTATTATAGATGTGTATAGATTATCAAGGACTTTATAAGATTACCATCAAGAATAAGTATTCTTTACCTTTGATTTCAAAACTTCTTAATGAACTTAGTCAAGAAAAAATCTATACAAAAATAGATTTGCAAGGAATATATAATTTGATTTTTGTCAAAGAAGGTGATGAATAGAAGACTATATTTTGAATTAGGTATAGGTATTTCAAATATAATATCATGCCTTTTGAACTTACAAATACACCAATTGATTTTCAACATCTTATGAATGACATTTTTTGTGAATTTCTTGATGATTTTGTTTACTATTTAGATAATATTTTGATCTATTTTAAAAATACAAAAGAATATGAACTTCATATTTATTGCATATTATAAAAATTTAAAAATCTAGGATTATATGTTAAGTTAGAAAAGAATGTATTTTATACTATTCAAGTTGATTTCTTAAGATATATCTTAAGAATTTATTTAAAAAGACTATTTTTTAGATTTATATAATCTTTTTTTTTTATAGTGATTTTGAGATTTATTTTATATTAGTAATAACTTTATATATTTTAATTCACCCTTGTTAGACATTGGTGATCCTTTTGATCTTGTTTACTTCTTTTATTTGGAGTTTAGAATACATATTATGTAAATCTTATTAAAAAAAAAGGATTAAAAAAAGATTTTTAGTATGAAAAAGAGTAGTTAGACCATCCATGTGGATGAATAGAGATGAATGATAGAAGTCTCTATTCCTATTGACTAAAAATCACATTTAATGGACTTCAAGAGGTTGCTTGAGGGCTTATTAGGGATTAGGAATTTTTTTTGGAAGGATTTGAATATCAAAGGCTAGGATCAATAAGTTTGGTTTTTTTGCTATGGTTTTGGTGAAAATTTTGTATGATTTGAATTTTTTATAAAGTAGATATAAGTTCTCAAAGTTAAGGTATTGGAATTGTATCTTTTGTCATTCTTTTGGATATAACTCATGCATATAAAAAATAATACTAGAAATAGAAAGAATACTTTTTTGACTACACTTTTTGTTTATGGTTTGATAAAATCCAAGTTAATATGAAGGAGATATTAGAAGTTGAAATTAGTGCTTGTAATCGAAGGGCAATAAGTGACCTTACTTAACTAGTGGTTATATTTTGAGCTATATCTTAAGCAATTTGATAAGTTTTTGGTTCAAAATTTTCAAAAAACTATATGTTTATGTCAAAAGACTATGTACAAATTTTTTGTAGCATTAGAGTTTTGGATTTGTGAAATATGAAGAAAATAGAGCTCATGTGTCCGTGAATTAGGGTTTTAAGTACATATTAGGATTTTTAAGATATCCGATAATTGGAAGTGAATTTATAGTTGATTCTTTTTTATACTAAAGTTTAAAAGTATCATCTACATTTTGAAGAAAATTTTATAGAAACCAAATAGGAGGATCAAGAGATATTAAACTCTAAAGTTCAAAAAGAAATAAATTCTTACGGGTGAATAAGCTATTGATATATATATATATATATATATATATATATATATGTATGCAATTTGAATCTTTTATACAACCTAAAGGGATTCTTTAAGAGCTAAGACTTTATATACAAACCTATTTGAATACAAAAAGGATTTTATCATTATAACTTTTTTTTTGTAATATCTTTGTATTATTTGTTCTTTTTATTAAAAACAAATCACTTATTGGAGCCTTGTCAATAAGTTATAAGAAAATTTTCTATAGTCAAATATCCAGTATATTCCCAAATAGAAGATCATACTGTATGACACTATTGTCATGTTGTGATTTGGCTACCATGTGGAAAAATTATATATATATATTTAATATATAATTTACTATACAATTAAGTGAAAGCCATAATAGTAGATTTTATTGATTATAAGGTGTAATTAGGTTGTTAGTTTAGAAAGAATCTATCTAAAAAGGTTATTATTGAAGTTTATATAAGTTTTTTTTTTTTTGATAGTGGATTTTGAAATTGATTTTATATTGATAATAACTTTTATATAACTTAGGGCACCTTTGTTAGACATTGGTGATCCTTAAGAACTTATTTATTTATTTTATTTGGTATTAAAAATATATTTTTCTTATTTAAAAAAAATAAATTAGAAAGCGGTTTTTAATATTAAAGGGGATAGTTAGGTCATCTATGTGAATGAATGGAAATAGATGATAGAAGTCTCTATTCCTATTAGCCAAAAATCATGCCCAATGGACTTCAAGAAGGCTGCCTAAGGATTTATTAGGAATTAGGATTTATTTTTTGAGAGAGAATCAAACATCAAAGGCTAGAATTAGCAAGTTTGGTTTTCTGGATATGGTTTTGATGAAATTTTTTATTATGATTTAGACTTTATATAAAGGAGATATAGGTGCTCAAAATTAAGGTGTTAAAATTGTACCTACTATTATTCTTTTGGATATAACTCGTGATTGTAGAGAGCAATAGAAGATCAACAATCAAAATTAAAAAGAACACTTTTTTGGCTATACTTTTTATATATAGCTTGATAAAATCCAAGCTGAAATGAAGAAGATATTGGGAATTGAAGCCAATGCTTATAAGCTAAGGGCAGTAAGTGACCCTATTTAATTAGTGGTTGTGTTTTGAGTTATATCTTAGGCAATTTGATAAATTTTTGGTTCAAAATTTTTAAAAGTATATATATTTATGTCACAAGACTATGTATAAAAATTTTATGGCATTAAGATTTTGGGTTTGTGAGATATAAAAGAAATAGTGCTTAGATATTTGCGAGCTAGGATTTTAAGTATCTATTAGGTTTTTTAAGATATTGGAAGATTGGCAGCAAATTTGTAGTTGATTTTTTTTTTTTTTTAATGAAGCTTAAGATAATTATCCATACTTTGCAAAAAAATTTATAAAAATTAAATAGCTAAATCAAGAGTTATTAAACTCTAAAGCTTAGGAAGAAATAAGTCTTTGCAGGTGAATAATGTATTGAAGGATTTTGTGGTAATTTGAGCCTTTTTATATATATCTATTTAAATAGAAAAGGATTTATCAATAAAAATTATCTTTTGTAATATTATTGTATTATTTGTCTTTTTTATTAAGAACAAATCACTTATTGGACTCTTGCCAATAAATTTCAAGTAAATTCTCTATAGCCACATATCTAGTGTTTTCTCAAATAGAAGTTCATGCTACACAACATTGTATATAGAGATCACAAGAATCTTAAATATTTCATGTTAGCATACATATTGAAGTGTTGTCAAGCTTGTTGGAGCATATCTTTGTCAAGATTCAAATTTATTATCATTTATCAGCTAGAATAATTACAAGGTCTTATTTTGTATCAAAAGAAGAAGATTTAATTTTTTATCAACAATGAACAATCTTCTTGAAGCCGGAGCAATTTCATCCTTGAGCAATAAAATCAATATTAACTATTGATTCAACTTTCCTCAAGCAAGTCCAATCAAGTATATCTTCAAATCCTCTTATTCATGATATTAAGAATAATTCATCCAAGTCTCATGATATTTCTAAGTTCAAGTTCAAAAATAATCTATTCTATTTTAAAAGATGCTTATATATTCCAAAAGCTGAAGTATGACTATATACTCTTGAAGCTCATTATAACTTCTATATAATAGGATACTTTGGATATAATAAGATTTTGGAGCTAATATTTACAGAATTTTGGTGGCCTCAAATGTGAAAGGCTATTAAAGAAATTGTATAGTCGTACAATATTTGTTCAAGATTAAAAATTTCTTATCATCAACCTTACAAACTTCTCCAACTATTATTTATACCAAAATAACCTTGGTCTTCTGTTTTTATAGATTTTATCATGGATCTTTCAAATTCAAATTTATATGATTCTATATTTGTGATTGTAGATTGTTTTATTGAAATGGCACATTTTTTATTGTATACAAAATCTATTACAAGTACAAAAATAATTAAAATCTTCCTTGATATTATTTATTATTATCATGGATTATCAAAGAATATTACATCAGATAGAGGGATACAATTTATATCAAGATTTTAAAGAATCTTTTTTAAAATATTAAAAATAAATATAAAACTATCTTCAGTTTTTTATCTTCAAAATGATCAACAAATAGAATGGATAAATCAAATTTTGGAGCAATATTTGAGATGTACCATCAATTATCATCAAGATAATTAGATAATTCTTTTGTTATTGATAGAATTTGCTTATAATAATTTGATATATTCTTCTATAAAAAAAATTCTATTCTTTATCAATTATAGTTAACATCTACAACTTGACACTTTTGACTTTTTAAAAATTGATAATTCTATGACAAAAGATTTGACGAATCAATTTTCACAATTGTATGCAACAATAAAGGCATAATTAAAAGAAGCTGAAGAATGACAAAAGATCAATGTAGATGTCTATTGCAAGAAACAACCTCAATTCTATTTAAGCAATAAGATATGATTACTTTGTCATAATATGAAGATTATTCATGCTTAAAATAAGCTAGATTATCATAAATTAGAACCATTTCTAATTTGTGAACAAATTAATCTAGTTGCTTATCAATTATATCTACCAAAATCTATAAAGATTCATCCTGTATTTCATGTATCACTGTTTAAGTCATACAACACAATGGATATATAAGAAAAAAGACAAATGCCACTACCTCCTAGAAAAGTAGATAATAATGAAAAATTTAAGATGGAAGAGGTCTTAGGTTCAAAATAGTATCAAAATTGGATGGAATATCTTGTACATTGATACAAATATGATATTAGTAAATATGTATGGAAGCCATCTAGGAATCTAGTAAATGCATCAACTAAAGCCAATGCATTTCATCAATGACATCCATCAAAACCAAGATGAAGAGTCAAATCTTTATTATAAATCAAAATAAGTTCAATAGAAATTTCATTCTATCTTGTATCATGGTTTGGTATTCTTTTAAAATTTTTAGCACCAAAGAGATGGAGAATCAATAATCAATAAATTCAACTCAAGAGCTATCATTTGTTAACTTATTAATCGAAACATTACAATTATTACAACCTTTAAGATGACAAAATAGAGATGAAGATCCTCAAAAATAATATATTCTTCTTTGGATTAATGGCAAGATACAATGCGTTTGGTACCATGTCCTTAGAAGAGACTCCTGATGTTTAATGATACTTTTAGAGGTATTAACTACTTTTGATAGTGTTCCAAATATTTTCTTTGAAGAAAGTTATGAAAGCCTTAACAATGATTAAGTATGAGGGTGGTCTTTTTGCCTATATACATAGGTGTCTTTATTGGTCTAATAGTTGTACCTCACTTACTTAGATTGTTTCATTGTCACTATTGAAGTTGTTAAAAAAGACAAAAAAAATATAATTGTACAATTGTTAAAACAAGGGCTTTCAATATGTAAGATATTAGCTCAACTTAGTATTAGTTCTACAATGGCTGGTCATATTTACAATAAGAATATCTTAAGATATTTTGTTGTCAAGGTAGGTTAACAATAAATTCTTTCTGATGTTAAAAAAATAAAAAATCTTGTTTAGTATTACAACAAATAAGATAGATATTGTAATTCATGCTTCAGCAAGAGTTACTTTTGATGCCAATAAGGTCGTGTAGTATAATACATAATTTGTTAAAAATAAATAAATTGTAATTAGTGCTAAAGACTAAGAATTTATTATTATTACACTGTCATCACCAACCGTTGTCATACACCGTTGTGGTGATTGATGTGCTATTCAAAATTCTAGAGTCAACTCTTTAACTTCTGAGTGCAGAGGAGCGTTCTTCCGGATCTATTCCGAGGTTACAAAGCAAGCATTCGCTGCTCCTTGCATTCATTCATATCATAGTACGATTATTACATACATTTTTTGACAAAGCCTCTCCCCCGGGTACGACTGGTAAATTTTACAAGAAAATCTACAAACACGCCAAACTGAACGGGGTGTGAAATATTTATGAATGTGTTGGCTTTTTTTGTCGTGTTAGTTGCACTGGCTCTGTCATTTGAAACAACTACACTAGAGCGTGACTGTTGGGCGTCTCTTACCATCGCCCATGCCGTTGTTTGTGATGTCTGCGTCCATCGCGCCATGTTTCGACATATCGAACTTCTCGCCATCTGCCCAAAGGGCATATGCTTCCTCGCCGTGTTCAGCGTCGTCTCCGACAAGAAGGTGTTCGGCTGTCATGCGGAGCGGAATCACAAGCTTAATGACGATTAAGATAATGCTAGTGGTTACCACGTTCCATCCAATGACGAACAGAGCGCCTGTGATCTGCTTCCCGAGCTGTGTGCCACCAACGCCACCGTAAAAAGCACCTTTCTCGTCCATGACGGGGAGGAAGTAGTTGCAGAGGGTGGGCTCAGCGAAGCATCCTACCAAGAGACCCCCCACTAACCCAGCCACTGCATGGGTATGGAACACCCCCAGCGTATCGTCCACTTTCTGAAGAATGCTAGATCTCTTATGTACCACCATCATCGTAAACCAGGGTACCGATCCGGCGAAAACACCCATTACTAGGGCCGCCCAACCCTGCACGAGACCTGAGTGATTGCATAGAAAGGAACCACGTCAGAAATTAGCAGAAGTTCGAATGCAATTGGCACAACGTCAACATGGAGGATGAGATCAAACTTTTCGCTCTGGTGCTTGAAGAGAGACTTAGGTTGGTCACCTGCAGCGGGAGTGATAACAACAAGGCCCGTGATCATTCCCTGAACCGCACCGAAGGCTTGCCGAAGACAAGCACGTCCAAGCACGTCCAAGCACGTCCATACCAATAGGCTTGTGGCGGCGCACACATTGGTGTTCATGACAGCTATTGAGGCAACTAAGTTGGCTGCTAGCGCAGCTCCTCCGTTGAACCCCGCCCATCCCATCCATAGCAGACCCGCCCCAGCAAGCATGAGCAAGACGTTGTTAGGAGGGAAACGCTCTCTATCCTTCGTCAGCCTTGGCCCAACCTGTAGAATTGAGCGCAATTAGACACGTAAACAAAACTCTCAGAAAGTTTTATGCACAATGTACATAAATCGACCACGACTATGTATACTACAAATTTTATACCCAGTAAGCAGCCACAAAGCCGGCGACGCCAGATGAGAGATGAATTACGTAGCCCCCAGCGTAGTCATCCCCATTGCCATAAAAATCCGCCACCCCACAGGCTGAAAGCGCCAACCGTGTACGAGAATGTCAACCAAAGCGGGATGAACAGCATCCACGCGCGGAAGCTCATGCGTCCCAAGACAGATCCTGCCAACAAAACTAGCGTGATAGCCGCGAAGACGAACTGGAAGTACACGAGCGAGGCCATAGGGAAGAACGGCGTTAAAGTTGCCGTTTCGAGAGAGCCATCTTTATGGGTTTAGGGTTTAGGGTCGAGGGGACCTCAGCCTGCGACAGCAAATACTTGTAGCTCAGCGTCGTCCCCGCCTTCCCCCACATCGGGATGAGCTTCTCCCCAAAGGACATCTTATATGCCCACCCTACCCAACACAGCAACACGGCAGCGAAGGTGTAGAACGCCATGAAAGCGGAGTTCACTGCCCATTTCTTCTTCACAATGCTACCGTAAAGGATGACTAGCGCAGGTACGCTCTGAATCCCGACCAGTGTGCTCGCCGTCATTTGCCATGCATTGTCACCTTTGTTCAGCCAGTCCGGATTCACACCGCCAGTTTGGTTGTACGCCGATGGGATTGTCGGCGCTGCGTTGTCCATGATAAGACGGCCCTCTTACACTCTTTCTAAACAACCTCCTATTCGATGACTACAGGTGGGTGGCTATTGATTGATGTTTTAACCTCCTACACGACGGATTCAAGTACAATGTGAGATTGTTCTAACGCCTGCTCAACTCCTTTAGGACACGCAGAAGAAGACTATAAGGAAGCGGAACCGAGAAGGGGTTAGAATGAACACTAAATTGATATTTGTGCACAACAAGCATCTAAATTTGAAGCTTGACATATCAGGTGTTATAAGGGCAAGTAACCTGGTCAAAAAATTATTGGAACGTTTGATGCTTCAGTCAATGTTGATTAAAGTTTCGACGATACGAGGTTCCAAGATGAATGATTGATAGAAAGTTAAAGTGGTACTATTATGACTACACTCGTGATACCGCACTAAGGCTCCAGTATATCACAAGCGAAAACGGTTCCTACGGAAAATGTGTTCTAGACGAGAGAACAAATTGGTTCATAGTTGAGGTTCTTCACAAAGAGCTGAAAGACTTGACCTCGACAACTTTAAGAAGTGAGTCCGAGCTAGAAGATCCTCACTGCAAAGTCTACACAAAAGAAGCATCACTTCATCCATTGAGCAGTACCAGTGCTTCCCTCTCGACACAATACAAGACCTAGGAGTATTAGGATGCAAGCATATGTCAGGGAGACAAGGACCCCAAGACCTCTAAATGGACGAGCCTCTTTGTTGCGAGGGTGCAACAAAGGCAAGACTAGCTTGAAATCTCTGGCTCTAATTTAAACACATACTTATAAACAGCTCAGGGTATTGGCATCCATGATACGCCCTGTTCTAATCAGCAAGTGCTCCAAATTACTACCCGGGCTATGGATACCCACTTGAGTGGTGCCAACTTGCAACAATCGAAAGACGAAGAGCGACACGCCAAGATTCTCGAATCCGCCAGAACTAGCAACCCTGTATTTTTGGCATCTGTCACTGTGGCATTTCTAGCGCCGGAATCCACAGAACAGTGGTGGAATCCTTTCTAGTTCTCCGTCTCAACTCTTTAATTACTTTTTATTCTTTGCTATCTATGGGGAGGTTTACATTCGAGCAGAGATCACCCTGTTCCTCCTGAAGAAATATACTTAGATCCTGGTTGGACAACCAAGTCAGAACACGGTTGGAAGGGATACCAGAGGATCTGGGAGCCTCTTCCTGTACAGAACATACTGTCGAGGGTCCAAATGCAACCGAACTTGGACAACAAACTATCATGCATTTGTGGAGACTTCGTGATGGCCTTATTCGATCAGATCCAGCATTGTGAACAGTTCTCGATAAGAATGATCCAAATCGTATTGAAGATATGTGTCCAGACTATGTTATAACGTTAAACTCGATGGATTCAGCGCATGTAGGAACGTGAATCTATCGAGTCCGCATTCAAGCACCAGTAATTAGGGTCCATAGTGTCTTAATTGAGTTGTACCCGCTCCGCCACAACCTCAAGTGCCTCGTACATCTTGAACTTGGAAATTCATAAACCTGAATGAATATGAAGGTATGCTTAAATTAGTACACGATGGTCAACGCGGAGCAATCAGGATCGAAACGATTCCGCCGTCGATGATGGCGAGCGCAAGCTCGAGAGCTGCATCTGAGGTGAGCCGAGGTACTAATATCAGCTTACCGTGTCTGTACGACTGGTGCGGTAGAGTGCATCCAAATTCGAATTGCACGCCAAGGAATTACCAGCTGTGTCACTCCCGATTTGTTATGCAAATTGCGACTCGAGGTGGGAGGGAGGCCGGTACAGGGAGGGAGGTCCGTCACAAGAACCGTTCCTGTTACGGGAATCGATTCAGGCTCTGCGACGGATGGTCGCGGATGGGATGGCTCCGTCGCTTGAAGAGATTTGTTTCTCCGGGAGGCAGCCCCTCCGCTTTCGCAGCTTCGGATTCCATCGTCGCAAATGGGCTCGTCGCAGTCGGCTCCCCACCTTGACGACCGGAGGAAAGATGGATGGGTGAATGATATATGGACTCTGTCGGGCTTTGGGTCATCTCTGGGTGGATGACATCAGGAATATCTTGCGTGTGTGTGGGTTTCAGTTACTCGTGTGTGTGGGTTTTCAAATAAAACAATCTGTCAAAATAAAAATAAATAAAATAAAGTGGCCAACTCTAAGTGTTTGGCTAGGTTGGGTAGCTCAGGAGGTGGGTCTGCAGGTCGTCTCAGCCTACAGGGCAGGCGCTGCTAGAAAATTGACTGGAAACAAATCACAAAGAGCAATTGTGGAACATGGCAATTTCTCCCCCCTCCCCTCTCCTCCTCCCCCCCAAGCTACAATGGTGGCAAAAATCTCCATAGTGCCTACGGTGAATTCAATGTTGGAAGAACTAGACTTTAAGCTGAGGAGAGAGGTCCAAAGATTTCATCTAGTGGGCCTCCCAACACCACTACAGCATCTTAATAACACTATCTATGCTCTTGGTCCATCTTCTAGGTAAGAGGCCCCTCAACATGGACAAAGTCCAACCTCCCCAGCCAAATCCCCTAAAGCTGGTCTAGAGGAGGACTATGGTTCCAATCCTTTTGCTGCCTCCAGATTCTCCCCCATGCAAATTGCATTTAGCTGCATCCTGTTTAGTGATTTTGCAGCAACATTTCTAATGGTGTTCAACTTAGGAAGAATCTCAATCAACTTTGTAACCTCGGCCAATGTGAATCCTGCATCAATTACTGCAAATTAAAATATTGACAATATAGGATTAAGTGACCCATACAACAAAGAAACCAAAATCCATCCAAGTCCAATTCTCACCTCAAAACAATACCAACCTATAGAAAGATCACCCAACTTAGAACTCTGCAATAGTGTTGTGACTTAAATAAGTATTGTGCTCTTAAACTTGTTTATTTACAAATTGGATAGATTAAGACAAAAAGTGAGGACCACCAACTTGGGTCTAGTAGTCAATGTTGTCAACACCTTCAACTTGAACTTAGACAATATAACAAATGGCTTCTCTCCTAAGACTCTACTTATATCCCTCGTAGTAGATACCAATAAGATATTAAGTGTCATAGAAATACTTTAGGTTACACTTTCTAGAACCTTCTAGAACCTTTTGTAGTCTTTTAAAATCTTCTTTAGTCTTCTAAAATCTTTTAGAATCTTTTGTTTAATAATATTATTGAACCTTTTATTTAATAATATTTCTTTTTAATATAAAAAATATTATATTAAAGGCTTGTTTTATATATATATATATATATATATATATATATATATTTTATTAATTTGGAAGTAGATCAAGTCATGGAAGATGCATCTTTATAAACAAAGAAAAGAGTGGCAACTCTTGTAGATCTTTGAACTCTTTTGGATAGTGTACAAAAAGAAATTACATTCTTTTGTAATCCAAACAAATAAATCTATAAATAGAATTAATATTCAAAAAAATTAAATGAAAGATTTATAGTTTGTAGCAAAAGATTATTTAATTGAGAAAAGCATGTGATAGATAGGCTATGTACATGATCCATACAGAAGTTCCAAAGATTGTCATAAAGAAGCCAAAGGCTTTTATGACTCAATTTCATTATGGCTTAAATGACGACATAAAGAATTTATTGATTACAATACCAAGAGTTGAAAGCTTAGAAGAACTCATATCTTAAGCTATTACTTATCACAACTACCTATTTGAATTGCAACAAAAGAAGCAATTAATTTTCAATAATGGATATCAAGATATGATAGCTATATCTTCAAGAATATTGGAGAAGCTATCAACATATCTTGAATCTATACAGATTGATGCAACTCAATTTAAGTCATTAACATCTACAAAGAAGATTAGATATTAACATGAGAATCTATATTTATATTATAAAAGATCTAATCACAAGGCAACAAACTATTCAAATAAGTATAGAAAATTCAAGGCTTAAAGTATAATATTTGAATTAAAGCAATCAAAAAATAAAGATATCAAGTCACAATAGGAACCTTGTAGTTAGATACCTCTAAGTCTAAATTATCAAAAAAAAATCTCTTCTTACTTTCGGATCCAACATCTTATTTTACGCTTCATATACATATAAAAATCTCAAGACAAGAAATTTTTGCTAAAATCCTTTTAGATATTAGAGCCTCAACATACTTTATGGATAAAGATTTTGTAACCAAATATAATTTAGTATTTGTAAAGAAGACCCATCTTACACTTGTTAAAATCATTGATGGATGAAATCTTATATCAAAGGATGTTATTGAAGAAATCCAACCATTGGAAGTGATATTAAGAGATTAAATATTATACATTATCTTCAACATCATTCAATGTCCAACAAATCCTATTATCATTAGACTTCCTTAATTTGAATTATATAATCATAATATTGATTGGAGTTTATAATAGATTTTTTTAAAATCCAAACATCAAAAGAAGAAATGAGATACGACCTCTTTTCTTAGAACTAAAGTATTTATATAGGCCACAAAGAAAGAAGTTGCATTTATATTGTATGTTGTTTTAATAAAAGATCTAATTAGATAATTCAAACAAGATATTTTCAATCAATATTGTGACCTTAAAAATATATTTGAGAAAGAAAAAGCAGATATGTTACCAAAATATTGTCTTTATGACTATGCAATCAAATTATAAGATGGAATTTAACCTCCATTTGATCCAATTTATAACCTTTTATAGATAGAACTTACAGCCTTATAAAAATACATTGATGAAAATCTAGCTAAATTTTTTATTAGAAACTCAAAATTATCTACACGAATGTTTATATAATTTGTGAAGAAAAAAGATGGTTTTTTATATATTTGCATTGATTATCAAGGTTTGAATAAGATGAGTATAAAAAATTGCTATCCATTACTATTAATCTTAAGATTATTATAACAACTAGGACAAATAAAGATTTTTACAAAGATTGATTTGAAAGGTGCTTACAACCTAGTCAAGATTAAAGAAAGAAATCAATAGAAGATAGTATTTCATACAAGATATGGACATTTTGAATACAATATTATGCTTTTTAGATTTACAAATGTATCTATAGTCTTTCAATATATGATAAATGATATCTTTTAAAAATATTTAGATGACTTTAAAAATATCTAAATGATATCTTAATCTTCTCTAAGAACAAATAAGACTATAAACATCACATACATATGGTATTAGAAAAATAACAAGAAAGTGGATTGTATGCCAAATTAGAGAAGTGCTCTTTCTATCAACTATCACTCAAATTTTTGGAATATATTGCCTTTAAAAATAAAATTTCTATAGATCCAAAGAAGATACAAATTGTTATAGAATAAAAAAAATCATTATCAACTAGAGATATACAATATTTCTTGAAATTTGTAAATTTTTATAAAATCTTTATTAAGGATTATTTAAAGTTTGCAGCTCTATTAACATGTCTTATAAGAAAGGAAAAATTTATTTGGAATAATAAGTCTGAAGAAGCATTTAAGAAGCTAAAAAAATCTTTTACTTTAATTTCTATATTTATTCATAAAAATCTAATAAATCCATTCATTTTAGAAATAAATGCCTCAGATTTTGTACTTAGATCTATACTGTCTCAAATTAGTGATGATGGTCAATTTCACCTGGTAGCATTTTGCTCTCAAAAATTTTTAAGTAGAAAGATTAATTATAAGATCTATAATAAGAAATAATTGATAATTATTGATGCTTTTAAAAAATGGTACCATTTACTAGGAAGAATTCAACACAAGATCATAGTATATACTAATCATAAAAATTTAGAGTATTTTATGAATGTCTAAGTTTTAAACCACTATCAAGTATGATGGAGCAAGTTATTATTTCAATTTGATTTTGTGATTATATATCATCCAAAAAAACTTCAAGAAAAACCAAATGCCCTTTCTCAATGTTCATATCTTATACCAAAAATAAGAGACATTGTATTGGATTAATAAAATTTAATCATATTGAAATTGTCCAATTTGTAATTGAAGTCATTGACAATATCTACCTATGTAGATATAATTCTCAAGTTAGAAATCCAAAGAGCAATGAAGATAGATCCGTTTATAGATAGCATTCAGTGACATCTAAAAAATGCAAAGATGGGAGAAAACAATAATTTTAAGTTCAAGGTTGGAAGGGTGATTCTAATTAGTCCACAAATTATATTCAAAGGATATTTTGAAAGTCATTATAAAGAAAAAATTCTTAAATGGGACATTAGTATAATAGAAGTTATCTTTGGAGGCCATCAATGTCATATCAAGGATCTTGTAGAATTAATTATCGATGAATAAAAAATAAAATATGTTACTTCTCTATTTTGACAAATTTTAAATTTTTTATACATGTGATTTATTCATTGAAATGTTTGGGCTTCTTGTGGAATTTGTTATTAGAAAGAAAGGTGATGTCATGGATATACTCTAAGTTATCACTTTCTAAAATCTTCTAGAACCTTCTGTAGTCTTCTAGAATCTTTTTTAATCTTTTAAAATCTTTTAAAATCTTCTTTAGTCTTTTAGAACCTTCTTTATTCTTCTAGCACCTTCTTTAGACTTTTAAAATCTTCTAAGATATTCTTAGAAGCTTCCATAGATACTTCATAGACTTCTAGAAACTTCCTAATTTCTTTTATAGTTAAAATCTTCTATAGATATTTCCATCAAGCTAAAGAATCTTTTGTAGAAGGTTTGATAGAACATAAACCTTATAGTATAAATAAGAGGTAAGACTAAGATACACCTTAATCTTGCTAATATAAATCTTGGACCAATCCAAATTATTGATTTGTTTTTTGATATCAATCTAGTTCTTTATTCTTATCAACCATCTAGTTCTTTGTTCTTATCAATTATCTAATTCTTTGTTCTTATCAACCATTTATTTTTTTTATTTTTATCAACTATCTAGTTCTTTTTTCTTAAAATTAATTTAGTTTTTTATTCTTTCTCTTGTCTTGCATCCTTAATATTGAGTTCTATCCACAATCACATAAATCTAATATCAGATTTTTTATGCTCTAATAATTTGAAATTTCATGCTTATTTTATAAAAGCTATTTTTATTAGCAACTAGTTGCTAAGAAAATATATGGCCATACCAATTGCTAGTAATCTCAATATATGAGTAGATGCTTTAAAACAATCTAAAAAGAGGAGGCTTATTGATGCTAATATAATTTAAAAATAACTCTAAGATTACCCATATTTAGAGCCAACATGCTATTATATTGTGATTTGGTTATTATATGAAAATATTGTATACATATATTTAATATATAATTTATTATACAACTAAATGAGAATCATATCAATGGATTTTTATTGATTATAAAATATGATTAAATTATCATTTTATAAAGAATTTATTTAAAAAGGCTATTATTGAAGTTTATAAAATCTTTATTTTTTTTTATAGTAATTTTAAAGTTTATTTTATATTAATAATAACTTTTATATATTTTGAGTTATCTTTATTAGATATTGGTGATCCTTGAAATCTTTTTTTTTTATTTTTTTATTTCATATTTATAACATATATTATAAAAATCTTATTAAAAAAAATTAGAAAGGAGTTTTTTGTGTAAAATCTATGTAGATGAATGGAGATGGATGATAGAAATTTCTATTCCTATTGACCAAAAGTCATATCCAATGGACTTTAAGGAGACTGCTTGAGGCCTTATTAGAGATTAGGATTTTTTTTAATAATATTTCAATATCAAAGGCTATAGTTAATAATTTTACATTTTTGGCTATGGTTTTGATACAAAAATTGAGTGATTTGGACTTTTTATGAAGGAGATATAGGCGCTCAAAGTTAAGGTGTGAAAATTATACCTATTGTTATTCTTTTGGATATAACTCGTGCATACAAAAAGCAATAAAAGATCAATGGCTGGGGTTGAAAAGAACACTTTCTTGGCTATATTTTTTATTAGTGGCTTGATAAAATCTAAGGTGGAATGAAGGAGATATTGGGAGTTGAAGTTAATACTTGCAATCTGAGGGCAGTAAGTAACCCTACTCAATTAGTGGTTGTGTTTTGAAATAGTGCTCGGGTGTCTATAAACTAGGGTTTTAAGTACTTGTTATGATTTTTAAGATATTAGACAATTGAAAGTAAATCTACAACTGAATTTTTTTGTGATGAAGCTTAAGGATATAACCTATATTTTAGAAGAATTTGATAAAAATTGAATAGCTAGATGAAGAATTATTGGACTATAAAGTTTAGAAAGAAATCAATCCTTGCAAGTGAATAAGCTATTAAAGGATTTTATTACAATTTGAATATTTTATATAAATTAAAAGGATTGTTTAGAAGTCAAGACTTTATGGAGGTAGAAAAATGGGTATATAGAGCTATAATAGAATTTTAATATGAAGATGAGGTTTTGATAGGGGATTATGAATTTTTTTTTTAAATTTATTAATAATCTAACTTATTAATAATTGATTAGTTGTAATTTTATTTTTTTTTAAAAAAAAGATATTGAAGATTTTTTATACGATATAGAATTTTTTTATATATAAACCTATTTAAATAAAAGATATTTTTATCGATGTAATTTTTTTTTATCATATTGTTGTATTATTTGTTTTTTTTTATTAAAGATAAGTCACTTATTGGAGACTTGTCAATAAGTTTCAAGTAAATTTTCTATAGCCAAGTATCCAATGTATTTTCAGATTGAAGATCACACTATATAACAATGTTTGGTGGTATATGAGCTCAATGATCCTACAATCACAATCTAAATACTCTTAGTAGAAGTCAAGCAATACAATATTGCATGCACAACATAGACAAGTAAAACAGTATCTAGTATCTTAAGTGGTACAAAGAGCCTCCATGGCCTCTTCTTAGATTATGTAAGTAGTGCCTTGATCCAAATCAATTTGAATGCACTTCCTTGCATGGTACAAGTCACTTTCTCTTTTGAAACAAGAATAAAGGAGCCATTCTTCTCATACAACTTCCACCATTAATTAATCTAAAAAGCCTTGGATAATTATAAATTTAAAGAAAATTTGCCCAAGTAGAAGTTAACTTCTATAAAAGCTAAGCCTTTCCATCCATTCTTCTTCTAATTATATAATAAAATTGAATACTATCTTATATAATATTCATAATTTAATGATTTATTAAAAATCTTCAAATTAAAAAATTATATTTGAAGCATCTAACCTAGATGTAACATATTATTAGTTCAAAAATATAAGCTTTATAATTTAAGCACTTAAAACTTAAAATTCATCTATTTAGAAAAGATTCTAAAATATTCTAAAAGGTCTTGAAACTTCTTAAGATTTCAAAAGATTTAGAAGGATATAAAAGATTGGAGAAGGTTGTAGAGGATTCTAAACGGTTTTTAGAGACTTTTAGAGGTTTTTAAGATGTTTTGAAGTTACTTGATTTTTAAATAACGTAAGAAGCCAGAAAAGAAGGTTTTTAAGATTTTTTTATATCAAAATAAGAAGATTGCCATTCAAAAAGCATCTTAGGATGACTTGGAGGCAAAGCATTTTACAAAAAGTTATCTTAAAGCTTTATAATTCCTAATATATATAGGTGTTGAGGTTGAGGGGCTCTTTAGTCTTAACAATACATATCTTATGGTTTAGTTTGGACCTTCTAGTCTTGTTCTTGTTCTTGTATTGCATTATTTTATAATAAGATTAATATATCCTATTATCTTATTATAGATTTGTATATGTTTTTTGATCTGATCTATAATAGTTTATTGAGATTGCTAACATCTATTTTAAAGCTTTATCTTTTTGATATAGTATGGACTATCCTTCTTCTTGAAAGCATTGAAGTGTTTTAGAGGTTGCAAATTATCTTCCTCTATACTGATATCATTTAGTATTATTTTTTAAAAAAGTTGGTTTTAATTATAGATAGTACTACAATTTCTTCAAAGACATATTAATTTCTTCTCTTCTTTAGAATTTTATCTATCTATTTTACAAATATAGAAGTAGACTAAGTCATGGACAATGCACTTACAAGTAAAAAATAGAATAGCAATTCTCTTAAATCTATAAATTTTTATGGATAGTTTAAAAAAAGAGATTATATTCTTTTACAATCCAAGTAAATAATCTTAGATTAATTTAATATTTGAAGAAACTAAACAAAAGATTTATATAAAATTTCAATAGCTTACATGTGATCTTAATTAGAATAATAAAGCATTTATGACTTGGTTTTAATATAGTTTAAGAAATTATATAAAAAATTTATTAATTACAATGCTTTAAGTCAATAGTTTAGAAGAATTCATATTTCAAGCTATCAATTGTAACAATTGCTTATTTGAATTGCAACAAAAAAGATGTTAGATTTTTTATATTAATAATTATAGTGCAATTTCCATTTCTTCAAAAATATTAAAGAAGCATTCAATGAGCACTGAACCTATATTAATTGATGCAACTTAATTCAAGCCACTAATACAAATAAAGATGGATAGACATTAAAAAAAAAAATTTGTGTTCATATTGTAGAAAGCCTAAATATAAAGTAGTAAATTGCCTAAAGAAGTCTAAGAGATTCAAGACACAAAGAATGACATCAATTCTAAAATTGGCTAAATTAAAAAATAAAGATGTCTAGTCATAGTAGGAACCATAGAATTGGACTGTATTAAATTCCAACTACCAAAAAAAACGTCTCTTTCTACTTTTAGATCCTACATCTTGATTTATATTTTTTTTATATATAAAAATTCTAAATTGTAAAATTTTTATTAAAGTCTTTTTTGGATATTAGAGCCTCAATATGTTTTATAGATAAAACTTTTGTAATTAAATATGACTTAATATTAACAAAGAAGATTCATCTTACACTTGTTGAAGTCATTGATGAATGAATACTTGCATTAAGAGATGTTATTGAAGAAACACAACCATTGTAAGTGGTATTAGGAGACCGAGTATTACATATTGTTTTCAATATTATTTAATATCTTGTAAATCTTATTGTCATTGAACTTCTTTAATTTGAGTTAAATTTGTTATAGATACACCACTCAAGTAGAACAAGAGTCCAAAAGTTTAAAGAATTGAAGCATAATAAGTCCACTTTATATCACAAGTAAAGAGCTATAATAAGGTATAAAATCAAGATCAAAAGATCCAAGCTTAGTCACAAAAATTATGTTGTTAAGACTAAGAATCCTCTCAATCTTGACTCCTATATATATTAGGTGCAAAAAAACTCATTGATGAGTTTTTTTGATATTTTGAGGTAAAACAAGCCTAAGATCCTTTTATGACCATTTAAAATTTTTTAAAATCTTTAAGAACCTTTCAAAACCTTCTTAAAACCTATTAGGTGTTATAAATATAAGATTTATTCCAATAATAATTTAATTAATGTGAATAGATAGAAATAAATAAAAGCAGATTAATTTACTAATATCTTATAGAAAAGCTTCTTAAAAGCTTTATAGATGCAATTTCATCTTTATATATATCTATAGGTGATTAATAGGTTAGAAACTTGATCAACAAGTTAGCCATGTATTTTATATATTGGTAGCTTGTGGAATAAATTAAATATGTAGCACACTTATAAGAAACTTGTTTTGCAAGTTTGATACATGTCTTGTAAATTAGACATGTGTTGGAGGTCTTATAAAATGTTGCCACATAGCTCTTAGATAGGTAATATATATAGAGATAAAAGTGAAGCCTACTTCATTCTTGTCAATATGCTTTTTTTTTTTAATCTTGTTTCAAGAATCTCTAGTCTTTTTGTCTTTGATAATAGCCATTTTAGTTTTAATATTATTCCATTTTTAAGTGATTTTTTAACCTTTTGAATAATACAAGAGTGTATTGATATTTTGTTCCTTTATGATTCATGTTCTTGACAATTCGACAAGAGTGAAGATTTGTTATTCTTATTTTGTGTTCAAAAAAAGAGTGGATTATTCTACTTTCATTGTTATGTTTGAAGATTGTGGACTACTTATTTTTAAACTAACATTCTTTGCTTTCTAGTCATGATTTTTTTTTTGAAAGAGAGTGGATTATTCTTCTTTGTAGAAATTTTTATTAGATATTAGAGGTTGCAGATTACACTCCTTTAATTCAAATTGTGGTGTTATTAAGTTGCCTAAGATAGAAGAAAAGATCATAGATGCTACACTTAGCAAAAATGAGAATAGATTTGTAACTATTGTAGATCTTCAAGAGTTTATCAACATTCTTAGGGCAAAGCTTTATGAATTATTAATGCCAATTATGGATAATTTTATGAATTATTAAAATTCACAATTTCTTTATAATTTGAATTTATTCTTTGAAGTATTTACGGCCACATTTAAAAAAAGTAATAAAAAAAAGTTAATAGAGACCAAGCTCTTATCTTTATGACAAAGATCATAGACAGCCACAACATATATTACAAAATTATCCAATCTTTTACTGATAGGTGCAAAAACTTTCATATATACAATAAAAAAAGAATCATATTTTGTTATATATGCCACAATTATTTGTGATACTAAAAAGACTATAAATAATATTCCTAGCCAATATTAAGATTTTCAAGACGTTTTTGAAAAAAAATATATAAATATTTTTTCAAAATATCAACCTTATGATTATTCAATCAATCTTTAAGAAGAAGCTCAATCACCATTTGGACCAATTTATAGGTTATTATAAAATAAATTAATTGCATTGAAGGAATATATTGATGAGAATTTGGCTAAGAATTTCATATACCATTCAAAGTCTCTAGTTGTCACGAACATACTTTAAATCACTACTAGAACTTTTTGTAGTCTTCTAGAACCTTCTATAGCTTTTTAGATTCTTTTAGAATCTTTTAGAACCTTCTAAAATCTTCCTCAACCTTCTAAGACCTCCCGTAGATTTTTTAGAGTCTTCCAAAATTTTCCTCAAGCTTCTAGGATATTCTAAGATACTCTTAGAAGGACCAATAGGACATAAGGCCTCATAGTATAAATAAGAGGTAAGATTGAAGAGCACCTCAGTCTTGCCAATACAAGTCTTGGAATAATCTAGAGTGTTGCCTTGTTCTTGATATTAATCAAGTTTCTTATTCTTGATCTAATTCTTGTTCTTGTCCATTCAATTTTTTGTTCTTATCCATTCAATTCTTTGTTTTTGAAGTTATTCTGGTTTTGATTTCTTCTCTTTACTTCTTTTCTAACCTACTAACTTACATCCTTGACAGTTTGGCAAGACTAACTTACATAATCATATCAGAGCTTAGATCTCTTGATAGAGAGTGGATTACCCCTCTTCAAGATACTATTGCATTCTAAAAGAGTGCGGACTACCTCCCTTTAGATTGATATGTTTACTTGATGTAGTTGATTTTTCTTTGGAAAGAGTGGATTATTCCTTTCTTAAGTTATATCACTACATTTTAAAGGTTGTGGATTACCCTCCTCTAAACTAACTGTCTCAAAATATTCCTTTTAGTATAGAAAATATTAATAACTTATCAATTTTTTTTTTTTTTAAGATAGAAATAGATCAGGTTAATGGAGGTGCATCCTTACAAACAGAGAATAGAGTGGCAACACTTGCAGATCTTTGAGGCCTATTGGATATGATACAAGAAGACATGACATTCTTCCGCAATCCAAGGAAAGAATCACAAATAGAGCAAGTATCTAAAGAAACTAAGCGAGAGATTCATAACTTATAACAAGAGATTATTTGATTAAGAGAAACAAGCGGTAAACAAGCTATGCACATGACTTCTCTAGAAGTTCCAAGGGTTGTCATAAAAGAGCCAAAAGCTAATATGCCTGATAAGTTTGATGGAACAAGATTCAACTTTTGAGGGTTTGTACAATAAGTGCGACTTTATTTATGACTATATCCATCTTGTTATCCAGATGGATTCACTCAAGTCGCTTTTGTGGGCACCTTTTTATCAGAAAGTGCTTGATTATGGTTTGCGCCATTATTGGAAAAGAATTCTCCGATCCTATATAACTTAGAAGCTTTTATGGAAAGATTTACTATTGCATTTGGAGACAATGATTGAGAAAGAGTGGCAAAAAGGAAGATCCAAAATCTACGACAAGTGCAACGTTTAGCTGCAATTTATGCCGCAGAATTTCAACAACTTACTTGTGATCTTGATTGAAATGATAAGGCTTTTATGACTCAATTTTGTTATGGCCTAAAGGATGATGTAAAGAATTTATTGATCACAATGCCAAGAGTTGAAAGCTTAGAAGAACTCATAGCTCAAGCTATTACTTGTGACAATCGCCTATTTCAACTATGACAAGAAAGGCAATCAATTTTCAGCAATACCTATCAAAGTACGACTGCTATATCTTCAAGAGTATTGAAAAAGCCATTAATATATCTTGAACCTATATAGATTGATACTCTCAATTCAAGCCATTAACACCAGCGAAAAAGACTACACGTTGGCAAGAGAATTTATGCCTATATTATGAAAGACCCAATCATAAGGGAGCAAATTGTCCAAATAAGTTTAGAAAATTCATGGCACGAGGTATAATATCCGAATTAGAAAGGTCAAAAAATGAAGATGTCTAGCCACAGTAGGGACCTTGCGGTTGGATACCCCCAAATCTAAAGTACTAGAAAAAGGTCTCTTTTTACCTCCAAATCCAACATCTTGTTTTATACTTCTTGTATATATAAGAATCTTGAAACAAGAAATTTCTGCTAAAATTCTTTTAGATACTAGAGCCTCAGCATGCTTCATGGATAAAGATTTTGCAACCAGGCACAATCTACTACTTATAAAGAAGACCCATCCTGCACCAGTTGAAGTCATTGATGGATGAAACCTTGCATCAGTAGATGTTGTCGAAGAAACCCAACCGTTGGAAGTGATACTAAAAGATCAAGTATCACAAATTATTTTCAACATTATTAGATGTTTGACAAATCCTATTGTCATTGGACCTCTTTGATTTGAGCTACATAATCCTGATATTGATTGGAATACACGAAAGATTTTCTCAAGATCCACACATCAAAAGAAGAAATGAGGTACTGATCTATTCTTTAAAGCTAAAGCATTTATGCAAGTAGCAAAAAAGGGAGATGCATTTGCATTGTATGCTATCTCAATGAAAGATCAAATGGAGCAACTAAAGCAAAAAATTCCTAATCAATATCGTGACTTGGAAGATGTATTTGAAAAGAAAAAAGAAGACATATTATCCAAACATCGTCCTTATGATTTTACAATAAAATTATAAGATGGAGCTCAACCTCCATTTGGTTCCATTTACAATCTGTCACAAGCGGAGCTTACAGCCTTGCGAGAATATATTGATGAAAATCTAGCCAAGAATTTTATTCAACATTCAAAATCACCTACTCGAGCTTCTATATTATTTGTGAAAAAGAAAGATGGTTCCTTACGTATGTGTGTTGACTATCGAGGTCTAAACAAGGTAATTATAAAAAATTATTATCCATTATCATTAATCTCAAGATTATTGGAACAATTAGGACAAATAAAGATTTTTACAAAGATTGATTTGAGAGGCACCTACAACCTAGTCAGGATTAAAGAAGGAGATCAATAGAAGATAGCATTCCGCATAAGGTATGGATATTTCGAGTACAATGTTATGCCTTTTGGACTTACAAATGCACCTATAGTCTTCCAATATATGATGAATGATATCTTATGAGAATACTTAGATGACTTTCTAGTCATCTACTTGGACGATATCTTGATCTTTTCTAAGAATGAAGAAGAGCATGAATATCATGTACGGAAGGTATTCAAGAAACTACAAGAAAGCGGATTATATGCCAAATTAGAAAAATGTTCTTTCCACCAACCATCAGTCAAATTTTTGGGATATATTGCTTCAAAAAATAAAATTTCTATGGATCCAAAGAAGATACAAATTGTTATGGAGTGGAAACAAACGTCATCAATTAGAGATGTATAATATTTCTTAGAATTTGCAAATTTCTACAGAATCTTTATCAAAGATTATTCTATGATTGCGGCTCCATTAACGCGACTTATAAGCAAAGACAAATTTATTTAGGATGATAAGGCTCAAGAAGCATTTAAGAAGCTAAAAGAATCTTTCACCTCTGCTACTATATTTGTCCATGCAGATCCAACAAAACCATTCATTTTGGAAATGAATGCCTCAGATTTTGCATTGAGATCTATACTCTCTCAAACTGGTGATGATGGTCAACTACATCTAATAACATTCCGCTCTCAAAAATTTTCAACTACAGAGATTAATTATGAGATCTATGATAAAGAATTATTGGCAATTGTTGATGCTTTTGAAGAATGGCGCCATTTGTTGGAAGGAGCTCAACACAAGATCATGATATATACCGACCACAAAAACTTGGAATATTTTATCAGTGCTCAAGTTCTAAATCGTCGACAAGCACGATGGAGCATGTTATTATCTTGATTTGATTTTATAATTACATATCATCTAGGAAAACTTCAAAGAAAACTAAATGTCCTTTCTTGACGATCAAATCTTGCACCAAGAATAGAAGACATTGTATTGGATCAATAAAAATCAATTATGTTGAAGCCGTCCAATTTGCAGTTAAAGACATCGATGATATCTACTTATACAGATACAACTCTCCAGATGAAAATCTAGAAAGCAATGAAGACAGATCTATTTATAAAAAACATCCAACAACGTTTAAAAAATGCACATGAGGAAAAAAATAATTATTTCAAATTGGAAGATGGATTGTTATAATTCAAGAATCTCTTATATATTCTTCTAGGATCTACAAGACTTCAAATCCTTCAAGCTCGACATGACCTTCTAGCAGCTGGACACTTTGGCTTCAATAAGACCTTGAATTGATATCAAGAGACTATTGGTGGCCTCAAATGCGAAAATTGGTGAAAGAATTCATCGAATCATACAAAATTTGTACGCAAATAAAGATTCCAAGATACCAACCATATGGACTTTTGCAACCCCTTCCAATTCCTAAAGACCCATGGCAATCGTTATCTATGGACTTCATTACAGACCTCCCAATTTCAAATGGAAAAGATTCAATTTTTGTGGTGGTAGATCGTCTTACCAAGATGGCACACTTTATCCCGTGCAATAAGATTATTTTTGGGGAGGAAACAGCCAAGCTTTTTATTGATAATATTTATTAAATATATGGCCTTCTAATTGACATTATTTCAGATCGAGGACCACAATTTGTATCAAACTTTTGGAGAGGATTATTTCGGCTTTTAAAGGTCAAGATCAACCTCTCATCCGCTTATCATCTTCAAACTGACAGTCAAACAGAATAAGTGAATCAGATCTTGGAACAATATCTTTGTTGCAGTACAAATTACCAACAAGATGATTGAACAGACTTTCTACGATTGGTTGAGGTTGCATACAATAACTCCGAACATTCTTTAATAAAGCAAACTCCATTCTTTTCAAACTATGGATACCACCTTAGAGCAGATCCATTCCAAATTGAAGATATGGAAAGCCCTGCTGCAAAGAATCAAGCTACTTATTTAAAAACCATCCATGAAGAACTAAAATTCCAATTACAAATAGCCCAAGATTGATATAAAGACTATGCAAACATTCATCGCAAGAACCAACCAAATTTCAAAGTAAGAGATTGTGTCTAGTTACTTCGACAAAATATACAAACAAATCGACCATCATAAAAATTAGACTATCAAAAACTTGGACCTTTTATAATTCTACACCAAGTAAATCCAATAAATTTTTGTCTGGAACTACCAAGCAGCATACACATTTATCCAATCTTTCATGTCTTGCTTTTAGAAACCTATTATAAATCAAATATTGCTGGAAGAATTATTCCACCACCAACTTCAATTGAAATCAATCAAGAGATTGAATACAAGGTGGATGAAATATTGGATTCACGTATAAGACATGTACGATTGGAATATTTCATCTATTGAAAGGGCTATGGAGTTAGCAAAAGAACATGAGAACCCTCAGATAACCTTAAGAATGCACTCAAGAAGATTCGCCAATTTCATCAATAATATCCTAAAAAACTTAGATTTAATGGTCATTAAAGATTTCGTGGATAATAACATCTCTTGGCTTCTAAATGACACTTCTTATCAACAACAAAAGACTAATATAAAAAAAAGAGAGCCATGCCAAGACCTGCACTTGTATTTTCCTAGGATAGAATAGATCTTACTAGAAGCTTATTAGTTATCATGTCAAATCTTCGCGTTGCAAGAGAATTGTAAGAATAAGAGTTAGAAGATTCTTCTAGCATACAAGCAGCTGGAGAATCATTGCAACTTTCACAATCTGCTAGGTTTGAAGAACATGGACAAGATGAAGAAAGAATATTCCAACGTCAAGTAAGGCCATACTTGGAGTCTTTGGACATACGGCCTCATTACAAAAATCTTGATTCAAATGCCTGAGCTTTGGTAATACTCCTCAAAGTTAGAAGGGTGATTCCAGGTGGACCAGAAATTATGTTTGGAGGATGTTTTAAAGGTCGCAACAAAGAACAAATTCTTTGATGGGATGTTAGTCTAACAGAGGTTATATCAAGAGGTCATCAACGCCATCTCAAGGATCCTGTTGAACCAATAACCAATGATCAAAAGATGGAATATGTTTCTTTTCTACTCCGATGAATTTTAGAATTTTTACGCATATGATTTGATTATCAAATTGCTTCGACTCCTTGTGAAACTTGTCGCTAGAAGGAAAGATGATGTCTTGGACATACTTTAAACCACTACTAAAACTTTTTGTAGTCTTTTACAACCTTCTATAGCTTTTTAGAATCTTTTAAAATCTTCTAGAATCTTCCTCAACCTTCCAAGACCTCCCGTAGACTTTTTAGAGTCTTCCAAAATTTTTCTCAAGCTTCTAGGATATTCTAAGATACTCTTAGAAGGACTAATAGGACATAAGGCCTCATAGTATAAATAAGAGGTAAGACTGAGGAGCACCTCAGTCTTGCTAATATAAGTCTTGAAGTAATCCAGAGTGTTGCCTTGTTCTTGATATTAATCCAGTTTTTTATTCTTGATCTAGTTCTTGTTCTTGTCCATTCAGTTCTTTATTCTTGAAGTTATTTTGGTTTTGATTTCTTCTCCTTAGTTCTTTGCTAACCTGCTAACTTGTATCTTTGATATTAGCAAGAGCTTCTATCTTATTTGTGAAGAAAAAAGATGGATCATTATAGATGTGTATAGATTATCAAAGAATTAACAAGATTATCATAAAAAATAGGTATTCTTTATTTTTGATTTTAAAACTTTTTAATCAATTTAATCAATCAAAAATCTATACAAAAATAGATTAATAAGGAACATACAATTTGGTCCATAGCAAAGAAGGTGATGAATGAAAGACTGCATTTTGAACTAGATATGAGCATTTTTAATATAATGTCATGTCTTTTGGACTTAAAAATACACCAGCTGCTTTTCAACATCTTATAAATGACATTTTTTGTGAGTTTCTTAATAATTTTATTGTCTGCTATTAAGATGACATTTTGATCTACTCTAAGAATACAAAAAAATATGAACTTCATATTCATCGTGTATTATAAAAACTTAGAAATACAGGATTATATGCCAAGATAGAAAAGTATATATTTCATACTATTCAAGTTGACTTCTTAAGATACATTATTTCAAATGATGGTCTTAAAATAGATCCTAAAAAAGTCCAAACAATCATAAATTAGAAGATTCTAAAAATAATAAAAGATATACAATACTTTTTGGAATTTGCCAATTATTATCAAATCTTCATCAAGAATTTTTTTCAAGCAACAATTCCACTTACAGACTTAATTTGTAAAAAAAAAACTCAAGTGGAATAAAGAAGCAGAAGCATTGTTTGATGCTTTGAAGATAGCTTTTATTTCTGCACCAATCTTTTATCACATTGACTTTTTCAAGATATTTTTTTATAAAAATAGATGCATTAAACTTTGTTTTGGATACGATACTGTCACAAATAGGAAGAGATGACAAATTCTATCCAATAGCTTTTTATTTTAAGAAATTTTTAATAATAAAGATTAATTATAAAATCCATGATAAAGAACTTCTTGTAATTATAGATTCTTTTCAAGAATGACGTTACTATCTAAAATACGTTTCTAATTCACTCACTATTGTTGTGTTGTGGATTGGCTATCATATGAAAATATTGTATATATATATATTTAATATATAATTTACTACATTACTAAGTAAGAGCCATATTAGTGGATTTTATTAATTATAAAATATAGTTAGGTTGTTAATTTAGAAAAAATCTATCTAAAAGGATTATTATTGAAATTTATACAACCTTATTTTTTTTTTGGTAGTGACTTTTGAAGTTGATTTTATATTGATAATAACTTTTATATATCTTAAGTCATATTTGTTAGATATTGGTGATCTTTAAGATCTTACTTCTTTTATTTGGTGTTTAGAATACATATTATATAGATCTTATAAGAAAAAGGATTGGAAAGGGATTTAAGTATAAAAAAAGAATAATTAGGCCATCCATGTGGATGAAAGGAGATAGATGATAGAAGTTTCTATTCCTATAGGCCAAAAATCATGTTAAATGGACTTCAAAGAGGCTGCCCAAGGATTTATTAGGAATTAGGGTTTGTATTTTGAGAGGAATCAAACATCAAAGGCTGGAATCAGTAAGTTTGGATTTTTGGATATGGTTTTGATACAAATTTTGTGTGATTTGGATTTTTTATTAAAGAGATATAGGCGCTTAAAGTTTAAAAATTAAAATTGTACCTACTATCATTTTTTTGGACATAACTCACACGTACAGAGAGTAATAGAGGATTGGCAACTAGGATTGGAAAGAATACTTTCTTGACTATATTTTTTGTATACAACTTGATAAAATTCAAGTTGAAATGAAGGAGATATTGGAAGTTGAAGTCAATGCTTCTAAGTTAAGGGTAGTGAGTGACCTTGCTTAACTAGTAGTTATGATTTGACTTATATCTTTGGCAATTTGATAAGTTTTTAGTTCAAAATTTTCAAAAGTATATATGTTTATGTCATAAGACTATATACAAAAATTTTGTGGTATTAAGATTATGGATTTGTGAGATATGAAGAAATTAGTGGTTAGTTTTTTCTAAACTAGGATTTTAAGTACCTAATAGGATTTTTAAGATATTGAATGATTAGAAGAAAATTTGTAATTGATTTTTTTTTTTGATAAAATTTAAGAGTATTACCTACAATTTGAAAAAAAAATTATAAAAATTAAATTTTTGAATCAAGAGTTTTAAATTCTAAAGTTTGAAAAGAAATAAGTCTTTACGAGTGAATAAGCTATTGAAGGTTTTTGGTTCAAATTTGAGCCTTTTTATACAAATCTATTTAAATATAAAAAAATTTATTTATATAACTTTTTTTTTATAATATTGTTATATTTTTTTTTTTTTATTAAGAAAAAATCACTTATTGGAGTCTTACCAATAAGTTTCAAGTAAATTCTCCATAGCCAAGTACCTAGTGTACTTTCAAATAGAAGATTACACCATAGGACTCCATATATATAGATCACAAGAACCTTAAATATTTCATATTAATATATATGCTGAATTGTCTTTAAGTTTGTTCGAGCATATCTTTATCAAGATTCAAATTCATTATCACCTATTAGCCAAGAAAATAATAAGGTTTGTCTGATGTCCTTTCTAGACGTTCTTATCTTATATCAAAAGAAAGACATTTAATTTTTGATCAACAAAGAATGATGCTTTTGAAGCCAAAACAATTTCATCTTCAAGCAATGAAATCAACATTGACTATTGATTCAACTTTCCTCAAGCAAGTTTAATCAAGTATGTCTTCAGGTCCTCTTATTCATGATATTAAGAATAATTCATCTAAGTCTCATGATACTTCTAAGTTCAAGTTTAAGAACAACCTATTCTATTTTGAAAAATGCTTATATGCTCTAGAAGATGAAATATGACTATATGCTCTTAAAGCTCGTCACAACTTCCCTACAACAAGATATTTTGGATATAATAAGATTTTGGAGCTAATATTTAGAAATTTTTAGTGGCTTCAAATATAAAAGGCTGTTAAAGAATTTGTACAATTATGCAACCTTTGTTTAAAATAAAAAATTAGTCATCATCAACCTTACGGACTTCTTCAATAATTACTTAAATCAGAATAATCTTGGGCTTCTGTTTCTAAGAATTTTATATGAATCTTTTAAATTCAAGTTCATATGATTTTATATTCATGATTGTAGATTGTTTCACTAAGATGATATATTTTATATTATGTATAAAATCTATTACAAGTGAAAAAAATAGCTAAACTCTTCCTTGATAATATCTATCACCATCATGGATTATCAAAGGACATTATATGAAATAGAAGGATACAATTTGTATCTAGATTTTAAAAAATTATTTTCAAAATATTGAAAGTGGATATAAAATTATCTTCAATTTTTTATCTTTAAACTAATGGACAAATAGAATAGATGAATCAAATTTTGAAACAATATTTGAAGTATACCATGAATTATTATCAAGATGATTGGACAACTCTTTTGCCATTGCCAGAGTTTGCTTACAATAATTTGATACATTTTTTTATGCAACAAACTCCATTTTTTACCAATTATAGTTATCATCCATGATTTGATACTTTTGATTTTTCAAAAGTTGATAATCCTATAATGGAAGATTTGGCATATGGATTGTCTAAGCTACATACAATAATAAAGGCATAATTAAAAGAAGCTTAAGAATGACAAAAGATCAACTTAGATGTCTATTGCAAGGAATAACTTCAATTCTAAATGGATGATAAAATATGGTTACTTTATTGTAATATTAAGACTATTCCTTCTTATAACAAGCTAAATTATTATTAGCTTGGACTATTTTTAATTTATAAATATATTAATCCAATTGCTTATCAATTATACTTACCAAAATTTATGAAGATCCATCTTATATTTTACATGTCACTGCTTGAATTATATAAGACAATGGATATATAAAGAAGAAGAAAAATACCACCTCCTCTTATAGAAATAGATAATAATAAAGAATTTGAGGTGGAAGAGGTCTTAGATTCAAATGGCATCAAAACTAGTTAGAATATCTTATACATTTCTACAAATATGATATTAGTGAATACACATGAGAGTGATCCAAGAATCTAGCAAATGCATTAGCAAAAGTTAATGCATTTCATTGACAACATCAATCAAAACCAAGATGAAGAGACAAAAAAATCTTTGTTGTAAAGCAAAGCACATTCAATGGAGATTTTATTCTATCTTGTATCATTATTTGTTATTTCTATAGATTTTTAATACTAATAAGATAAAAAATTAATAGCCAATAAATTTAGCTCAATAGCTATCTTTTGTTGACTTATCAAATGAAACATTATAACTATTGCAACCTTCAAGATAACAGAATAGAGATGAAGATCTTTAAAAATAACATGTCCTTCCTTGGATTAATGGCAAGATACAACATATTTGGTATCATGACTTTGGAAGAAACTCCCAATGTTTGATAATACTTTTAGAAGTACAAACTATTTTTGATGGTATTCTAAATATTTTCTTTGAAAGAAGTTATAAAGACCTCAACAATGATCAAGTATCAGGGTGATCTTCTTGCCTTAGTATGAGACATTATCGATGGTTGAAAAGACCTATTAATTATTTTCAAAAGGAACAAGGATCAAAATATGTGGCAAATACAATTTGGCACATTTTAGATTTTTTGAATATGTAATCACAACTCTTTGTAGAACTCATCCTTAAAAAAGAGGATAATGTTATAAATATAAGATTTATTCTAATAATAATCTAATTAATATAGATAAATAGAAATAAATAAAAATAGATTAATTTGATAAAATCTTATAGAGAAGCTTCATAGAAACTTGGCCAATAAATTAGCCATGTGTTGCACATGTTGGTAGCTTATAGAACAAATTAAATACATGGTTTACTTATAGAAAACTTGGAAGTTTGATACATATCTTGTAAATTGGACGTATATTGGAGATCCTATAGAATGTTGTCACATAGCTTTTAGGTAGATAGTATATATAGAGATAAGAGTGAAGCCTTCTCACTCTTGTCAATGTCTTTTTTGTTCTTAGTCTTGTTTCAAGAGTCTCTAGTATTCTTGTCTTTGGTAATAGACATTCTAATTTTAATATTATTCCATCTTTGAATGATTTTCTATTCTTTTGAATAATATAAGAATATATTGATATTTTATTCTTTTATGATTCATATCCTTGATACTAAGGTCTACTAGGGCCTTTTCAAAATCAATGAAAACCTTCTAAAATCTTCTAAGACTAAGTGAAATTATTTAAAATCTTCTAAAATCTTTTAATATTAATTGAAACTTTTTAAAACCTTCTTCTACTATATGTTTGTGACATCACTTGCTCCTTTAGCTTCAAATTCTATAAGAAGGGATAGAGTCAAAATAGATCAAATGTAAAGTTAAAGATGTATCACAAGATATCTGCCACATATTTAAGCTGTTTTTTATAAATCAATAGATTTATCAATCCTTACAATCAATGATATGTCAAGAATAAAAGAATATAGAATAAGAAACTTGAATTAAGATAAGATTTTAAGAAGAAACCAATAAGAACTTGAATCCACCAGATGAGTATATGAACAACATCTAAAAATGTGAGCTAGAATTTTAAGAGATTTATTATCAAGACTGAAGAATTCTTCAGCCTCAACTCCTATATATATTCTTATCTAGAATGCTTCTTGAGTAGCTTCCATCAAACTAAAAAGCTTCTTAAGCAACTCTTACCAACTATGAATTTTTTTGAGCTTTTTCTATCAACTAAGAAGCTTCTCAAGCTCTTTCTATTAAGTAAGAAGCTTCTTGAGCTACTTCACCAACTATGAAGCTTCACAATCAACTTTCATTAACTCAAGAGCCTTTAGAATGTTCTAAAAGGTTTTGTGAACCTCCAAAGTTTATGTCCCTAATATCACTCCCTTTTCTAGCAACAAATTCCAAGAAGAGTTTATATCTTTGAAAGTCTTTCTACATACATAAAAAATCAAAGATACACTATACTAATAAAGCTATGTATTTTATTCTTTGTTCTTAGACAATAGGTTCTATTGATCCTCAAAGAAATCACTTATGGCCTTAAGCTAGTACCTCCATTGTTAAAACATCCCATCCAAGGATTTGTTCTTCATTGCGGCCTTCAAAACATTCTTTAAATAAAATCTCAAGCTTAAAAGGATTCATCTTTCCAAGTTCAAGCAATATTACTAAAGTTCAAGTATTGGAATCAAGATTTGCATGGTTGGGTCTTATTCCTAATAGCTCCAACCAAGCTTGTATTTGGTGCTAAAATATATCGTCTTCACTTTGCTCAATTGAAGGCTACGAAAACTATATTAGTTTGTTCAAAACTTGTATGGCAAGTGAATCTTCTCAATCTTGTTCTCTCAATACTTGAAGGTTTGATATGGTCATTGACTTATTTTTACCACTCTATTTTATCTTAGAATAAATAGCTACATATTGGTGAGGGCTTTAGTTTAACTCTTTTCTTCTTATGAGTATTCCTTAAATCCAATCTTTATTAAAAACTTATCATCAAACACGTTTAGATTTGTGGGAATAGAGTTGATGAAATTCTTGTATCTTTTGAGTTACATTGGCAAGATTTTTGGCCGATTCTTATATATGCTTATTAATATCATAGCCCCGTAAATGAACAAGAGATTCCAATTTGTCCCACCTTCGCCATGAATCAAGTACCTTTTCAACTTCATATTCTTCATAGTCTTCAATTTTGATACTAGGCAATATTTGTTGTATTTTTTCCAAAATATGCAACTTCCTATAAGATTTTAAAAGAGAGACATGAAAAATTGGATGTTCTTTCATAGAAGATGATAATTCCAAGCAATATACCATTGGATTAATTTGCTTCTAGATAGAAAATGGTTCTAGTCTCTGATAATCCAACTTATTGCATGGTTGCTTGATCTTGATGTATTATCAAAGAAGTCATACTTTATCTCTAATATGAAAAGCAAGTAGTTGATTTTTAAATTTATCTGCAAATATCTTATAAGCATCTTGAGTTACTTACAATTGAAGCTTCAAGATTGTTTGGTATTGCAATAGATGCTTTGAAAATCCTTCAACTATTAGATTATTGTTCTTTAATGTATTTCATAGATAAAGCTTTAAGTGATATCCATAATTGAAATAAAATAGTGTTTGTTGAATTGAAGCAAGAATAATATTATTATATATAAACTCTACTAGTGATAGATACAAGATCCAATTGTCTTGTTGATAGTTGATGTTGCATTGTAAATATTGCTCTAAAATTTCATTAACTCGTTTTATTTGGCCATCAGTTTGAGAATGGAAAGTCAAAGAAAGTTTAATTTCCATCTTTAATATTTCAAAAAGACATCTCCAAAACTTAGATATGAACTGAGATCCTTGATCGGATATGATATCATTTGATAGGCCATGAAATCGATATATATATTGTTAAGCAAGAGCCTTGTCGTTTTTTCACTAAACGCAATCTTCTTGCAAGGAATGAAATGAGCCACCTTTGTGAGTCGATCAACCACTACAAGGATATTATCTAATAAATTGGATGGTAGTAGGTCTATGATAAAATCCACTGAGATAAAAGACCATGATCGTCTTTGAACAAGCAAGAGTTGTAAGAGTCCATAAGAGCAATGTTGAGGATTTTTTGACCTTGAATAGATATTGCAAGAGAGTACAAAGTTCTTCATCACCTTCTACATTTGAGGCCACTAAAAATCTTAAGAAATAAGTTCTAAGGTCTTATTAAATCCAAAGTGACCCACAATTAGAAAATTATGGTAAGATTGAAGAATATGCAATTGTATTGGTCTTTCTAGGATATACAAACGTTCTTCAAAGTATAGAAGGTCTTCTTCAAGCTTAAATTTGTCAATATTTTCTTTCAAGCAATACTTGACATCAAAGGCCAAAATATCATTAGTAGTTGGAGCATATACTTCATTCAGGAAATTAAAATTAATAGGTGCCAATGTAATAGTGGCGCAAAGGTAAAATTACTCTGAGTTCAACAAAGTTGCATATTATTGATCAAACACTGTCTTTCCTATCTTTAGTAGAAGATATGATCTCCTTGATAAAACATCAAACAATCCTTGTTGCTTCTCAAGTTGATAAGTAATAATAAAATTAAATTGAAATAGCAACATATTTCATCGAGCTTGGCAACGATTAAGAATCTAAATTGATATAAAATATTCCAAGTTCTTGTGATCTTTAAGATAGATCACCACAAATTTGTCTAGATACTCTTAAAAGATGTCATTCATTAAATGCTGAAAGATAGTGGGTGTATTTGTTAGTCCAAAGGACATAATATTATATTCTAAATGTCCATACCTTATCTAAAATATAATCTTCTATTCATCTCCTTCCTTGATCCATACCAAGTTGTATACTTTACAAAGGTCTATTTTAATATAAATCTTGGCTTAACTGAATTGTTTCAAAAGTCTTGAGATTAATGGTAGTGGGTAATAATTTCTCATCGTTATTTTATTCAATCCTCGATAATCAATGCACATATATAAAGAACCATCTTTCTTCTTTACAAAAAATATAGATGCACTTGTTGGAAACTTTGAATGCTTGATGAAGTTCTTTGCAAGGTTTTCATCAATATAATCTTTCAACACTGAAAGCACATTTAAATAAAGATTATAGATTGGACCAAATGCCAAGGATATGAGAATACAGAGCAAGAAATTTGAGCTAGAACCAGATTTCAAGAAGAAACCAATAAAAACTTGAATAATTGGATGAATATACAAACAACACTAAGAGAGGTGAATTAAAACTTCAAGAGATGTGTTGTCAAGATTAAAGAACTCTTCAACCTTGATTTATATATATATCCCTATCTAAAGCGCTTCTTGAGTAGCTTCTATTAAATTAAGAAGCTTCTCAAGTAGCTTCTACCAATTGAGAAGCTTCTTGAGCTCCTTCTACTAACTTGGAAGCTTCTTAAGCTCCTTTCAGCAATTAAGTAGCTTCTCAATTGACTTTCACTTATTCAATAATCTCTAAAATGTTCTACAAGGTTCTATAAACCTCTCAAGTATATGTCTCTAACATCACTTCTTTCTCTAGTGTCAAGTTCTAAGAGAAGTTCAATCTTATTATATATGTAAAAAATCAAGAATACGTTGTACTAATAAAGGTATGTATTTTATTCTCCATTCTTAGACAATAGGTTCTACTGGTCTTCAAAAAAATTGCCTATGGCCTTAAGCTAGAACCTCCATTGTTGAAATATTCCATCCAAGGATCTGATCTTCATTACAGCCTTTAAAACATCTTCCAAATAAGATCTTAGGACTAAAAAGATTCACTTTTCTAAGCTCAAGCAATATTACTAAAGCTCAAGCATTGGAATCAAGACTTATATGGTTGGATCTTGCTCCTAATGGCTCCAACCAAGGTTGTATTTGGCCTTGAAATATATTGTCCTCACTGTGCTCAATTAAAAGGTGTAAAAATTATACTAGTTCATTAAAAGCTTGCGTGGCAAATGAATCTTTTGAATCTTGTTCTTTCAATGTCTGAAGGTTTGATATGGTGACTGACTTGCTTCTACTACTCTATTTTGTCTTCAAACATACAATTACATATTGATAAAGGCTTTAGTTTAACTCTCCTCCTCTTATACATATTCCTTGAATCCAATCTTTACTAAGAAATTATCATTGAATATGTTTGGATTTGTGAAAATAGAATCGATGAAATTCATATATCTTTTGAAGTACATTGGTAAGATTTCTATGTGTGTTCATTAATATCATAGCTCCACTAATAAACAAGATATTCTAATTTGTCCCACCTTTGTCGTGAATCAAGTACTTTTTTAACCTAAAATTCTTCATAGTCTTCTATTTTGATATTAAGCGGCAATTATTATACTCTTTTTAAAATATGCAACTCTCTAGAAGGTTCTAAAAAAAAAATATAAAAAATTGGATGTACCTTCATAAAAAATAATAATTCTAAATAATATGCCACTGGATTAATTTGCTTCTGGATAGAAAATGGTCCTAATCTCTGATTGCATGGCATCTTGGTCTTAATGTTCCATCAAAAAAGCCATATCTTAGCTCCAATATAAAAAATAAATAATTGATTTTTAAATTTATTTATAGATATCTTGTAAGTATCTTGAGTTCCTTACAATTGAAGCTTTAAGATTGTTTGGTATTGCAATAGATACTTTGCAAATCCTTCAACTATTAAATTATTGTTCTTTGCCGCACTTCATAGATAAAGCTTCAAGTGATATCCATAGTTAGAATAAAACAGTGTTTGTTGAGTTGAAAGAAGAATAATATTATTATTTATAAACTCTATTATTAGTAGATACAAGATCCAATCATCTTGTTGATAGTTGATGTTGTATCGTAAATACTGCTCCAAAATTTGATTAACTTGTTCTATTTGGTAGTCAATTTGAGGGTCGAAAGTTGAAGAAAGTTTAATATCCACTCTTAATATTTCAAAAAGACATCTCTAAACCTTAGATATGAATTATGGTCCTTGATTGGATACGATATCATTTAATAGGCCATAAAATTAATATATATATTATTAAGAAAGAGCCTTGTTATTTATTCACTAGACGTAATTTTTTTACAAAGAATGAAATAAGCCATCTTTATGATACAATCAACCACTACAAGGATGCTGTCCAATGAATTGAATGGCGATAGATCCATGATAGAATCCATCAAGATAGAAGATCATAACCGCCTTGGAATAAGCAAGGATTGTAAGAGTCCATAAGGATGATGTTGAGGTTTTTTTGACCTTGAATAGATGTCAGAAGAGAGCACAAAGTCTTTCACCACCTTCTGTATTTGAAGCCATCAAAAATCTTGAGAAATAAATTCCAATGTCTTGTTAAATTTAAAGTGGCTTGCAGTTGAAAAATCATGGTGAGATTAAAGAACGTGCAGTTGTATTGATCTTTCTAGGATATACAAATGTTTTTCAAAGTATAGAAGGTTTTCTTTGAGCTTGAACATCTTAGCATTTTCTTTGAAGTGACACTTCACATCAAAGGCCAAAGCATCATTAGTAGTTGCAACATGCACCTCATTGAGCAAACTAGAATCAATAGGTGCTAGTGTAATAGTAGCACAAAGGCAAAATTGCTTTGGTTTCAACAAAGTTGCATATTATTGATCAAATGTTGCCTTTCCTACCTTTGGTATAAGATATGGTCTTCTCAATAAAGTATCAGACAATCCTTATTGCTTCTCATGTTGATAAGTAATAACAAAGATAAATTAAGATAGCAACATATTCCATCAAACTTGGCAGCGATTAAGAACCTGAGCTGACATAAAATATTCTAAATTCTCATGATCTTTATATATAATCACAGGATGCATTGCTCCTTTGAAAAAATGATGCCATTCTTGAAAAGAATCTATAATAGCAAGAAGCTCTTTATTGTAGATTTTATAATTAATTTTGATAGTAGAAATTTTTTAAAAATAAAATGCAATAAGATGGAATTTATTGTCTATACCTATTTGTAAAAATATAACCTCTGGTACAAAATCCAAAGTATTAGTTTCTATATAGAATGATTTTGTAAAGTTTGGATGCACCAAAATTAAGATTGTAGTAAATGCCATCTTGAGATCTTCAAATGTCTTTTCTATTTGAGATTTCTATTCTAACTTGTCCTTATATGTTAATCGAGTAAGAGAGGCGGCAATTTGAGAGTAATTTTTGATGAAGATCCAGTAGAAGTTAACAAATCTAAGAAAATATTCTATGTCTCTCACAATCTTTAGAATGTTCTATTGCATAACTGCTTCTACCTTCTTAGGATCTATTATCAAATCCTCAATAGATACAATGTATCCCAAAAATTCCATCTTTGATTGATGAAATATATTTTTTTTTTGGTTTAGTATACAAACCTACATCTTACAGCTTTTGTAATACCAATTTGACATGCCCCTTGTGTTCTTCTAGATTTTTTGAGTAAATCAAGATGTCATCAAGATAGATTACTATAAACTTGTGCATATACTCTCGAAAGATGTCATTCATTTAATATTGAAAGATAGCGAGTGCATTTGTTAGTCTAAAAGACATAACATTATATTCAAAATGTCCATACCTTGTCTAAAATATGATCTTCCATTCATCTCCCTCTTTGATCCATACCAAGTTGTATGCTTCATAAAGATTTATTTTAGTATAGATCTTGGCTTGGCCAAGTTGTTCCGAAAGTCTTGAGATTAATGGTAGTGGATAACAGTTCTTCACGTTATATTATTCAATTTCTGATAATCAATGCTCATATGCAAGGAACTATCCTTCTTATTTACAAAAAGTATAGGTGCACCTGCAAAAGACTTTGAATGCTTGATAAAGTTCTTTATAAGGTTTTCATTAATATAATCTTTCAATACTGAAAGCTCATTTTGAGAAAGATTATAGATTGGACCAAAAGATGGTTGCGTTCTTTCTTGAAGATCTATAGCATAATCGTATTATCGGTGCTTTAGCAATATATCAACATTCTTCTTCTAAAAAAGATCTTAAAATTTGCTATACTATTTTGAAATACTTGCCAATGAAATCATATTTTTTTTAATTGGAGTTGCATAAATAACAAACACTATACCTTCTTCAGCCGATCTTATAAAAGTCCTTGCTCCAACAAATAATGGCTTACCAATTTGTGGCTTTTTATAAATTTTCTTTATAAGAATTTCTATAAAAAATGTTATTCTTTGTAACCTCCAATGTATAAAAGGATTATGCTTTTTCAACCAAGATAGTCTGAGAATAATAAGATTTTGAAGGAGTTTTAATAATGTTGAATATAATATGGCTTTTATGATCTTTAAATGATATTTCTATAGGTGTGATTTCATAAGTGATACTACCAAAGGATAAAGATCATTTATCTATTATTTCTATATGAATAGATTTGGATTTCTATACTAAAAGAATTTTATAAAGCTTACTGAATGCCTCATCTGTAAAACAAGCGGATGCTCCCAAATCCAACAAGGCGATTGTCTAAAGTTTTTGACAGTCAAAATACAAAAGAATTATAAAACAACAAGTAGGTTGAACAGAAAGAAAAGAACTTGAATAGTTTAATAATGTTGAATTGTCTAACCACACAATCTCTACTATGGCTAAACATCATCATTTTTTTGAATAATTACACTCTTAATTTTGGTAATGTATTAATTTTGTTTTTTTGGACAATTGCCAACCTTTTGGCCTTCCTCGCTATAATACAAGCATAGACCTTCTTCCATCTAATGCTTCTTTTTTTGTAGATAAAGAGATTTAAAACATATTGTATCAAGTTGTATATCTTTTACTTTTGAATGTAAATTTAGAATGCTTATTGATATAGCACAAGTATATTTAATTGCATATTGTCTTGCTAAAGTCCATGAACGTTGATCTTGACAACGTTGAAATAATCAATTATCATATTTTACGGCTTCACTAATGGCTTCATTGAGTGATTGCCGATCCAAAAGTGAAAATAATAAATTCTTCACATCATCTCTTAGTTTCCAATAGAATTGATTTATTAGGACTTGTTTGCTCCAATTGATGTTGTACACTAATTACCTAAAATCAGATATATAGATTGATGCAAAGCGTGCTCCTTGATGTTGTCGTATTGTAATTGCTTATAATAAGTAAAATCTAGTCAAAATATATAATATATTCATAGATTCTAATATGTGTTAGAATGATTAGAAAAATAAATTAAAAAGAGTTGGTGTAAGAAATTTTATTTTAGATTTTTACTTAGTTTGATTATGGCGATTAAATTATATAGGATCTAAATATTTAGTATAGAGTCTTGAGAGGCAACTAGAATCCAAAGAAGAAGAATCAAACTACTACAAGGATTATTTAGAAGGAAGAAGACAAATTATGGATGAATGAAGAAAAGGGGTAAAATTCTTCATTTCTATTGGTCAATGGTCATATCCAATAGGCTTTGAGGAGGCTCCTTACAACAAGAACAAGGATTTTAGCAACTTCAAGGAAAGCATTTGAAATTCAAAGACTAAGATTAGAAAGCTTATTTTTTATACTATAATTTCGGTGCAAGAATCAAGAAATTTGAAGTTTTTATGGTAGAGGAGTAGGCGCTTGAAGTTAAGATGTATAAATTGTACCTATTGTCACTCTTTTGAAGATTGGAAGAGTTACATGGAAGCTTTTGGAGATCGAGAGGTGTGGTTGGAGAGGTATTTTCAAGATCTATATTTGATGAGAAAGAATTACTACAATCAGAATCTTGAAGAAGGAGATATTGGGAGTCAAAGATAGCAAATTGAATTCCAAGGCAGTAAGTAGGCTATTTTGTTGATAGTGATGGGATTTGCCATATCTTAAGCTTCCAGATGAACTTTTATCTAAAAATTTCCAAGAAGGTGAATTATTATATTGAAAAGTTTTAAATCATAGTTTTATAATATTTAAACTTTTGGTTTGTGAGATATAAAGAATTTAATACATAAGTGTTTGTAAATAAGGATTTGAAGCTACTGTTAGGGTTTTTGTAATATCTAAAAATTGGTAATAAACCAAAAGTTGAAATTTGTAGTATTAGTTTTTAAGAATATATCAATACTTTATATAAATTTTGAGTGAATTTGGACAATTGGATCAAAAGCTATGGATTATTGAAATTCAAAAAAAATTCCCCTCTTACGGGTGAAGGACGGTTTTAAAGTATTTGTTATATTTTGAATGATTTGATGAAATAAGACTTATGTATTAGATGTAATAGACCTATAAAAGAGACTTTTATATAAACTTGGAGGTTTTATTATACTTAGATCTTGATTGAGTAATTAGTAGCAGCCACGAGCTCCGTGCTTTCTTGAGGCAATTTTTCTCTACCACAATAACGCAATGCTTGAATCTTAGCTATTGTTCTATGAGCCTAGTCATGTTCTTCAAATGCTTCCACAAACACTTCAATAAAAACTTCAAAGTTGCTCAAAATTGGTGATCTCTTTTCAAAGAAGAGAATAAACCATAATAATATTTGCCTTGTAAACAAAGTGCCAACTAATCCAACCCGAGATTCTTGTGTCGGATAAATATTAGGTTGTAGGACTATTATTAATTGAATTTGATTGATAAATCCTTAGAACTTTAAATATATACCATCATATTTTTCTAGAAGACTAATTCAAGGCTCCTTACATTGTTGAGTAGATAGATTTCTTTGGCGTAGTATAGGTAGTACTGCATCCTCAAGCACAAAAGTTAGAAGTAGGTACAATCAAGATTGTAGTACTCTGAATGTTGCATTGTTATGAAAATTTAGAGAATTCTTCAGACTCAATTCTTCAGACTCAATTCCTATATATATCCTTGTCTAGGATGCTTTTTGAGCAGCTTCCATCAAACTAAGAAGCTTCTTGAGCATCTTCTCTCAACTAGAAAGCTTCTCAAACTCCTTCTACCAACTTAGAAGCTTCTTGAGCTCCTTCTATTAACTAGGAAGCTTCTCAAGCTACTTTCACCAAGTAAGAAGCTTTTCAATCAACTTTCATTAATTCAAGAGTCTTTAAAATATTTTAAAAGGTTCTGTGAATCTCCAAAGTATATGTTTCTAAGATGATAGTGACCAATATCTTTTTTCATAGACCAAGCTTGAACTTCCATATCTTTGTTGCAAAAATGTATTTCAAAAATTATTTTAAGATATCATTCATGGGTAGATTTTACTTTGATGATAATTATCACAAAGCGATTGTTAGATATTCTTTGAAATCTTTTTTATTTAGGTGATTCTTCATCTTGAGATTGATGATATAAAATGCTTGATTGAGATTGGCATAGTATTATCCTCTTGATTATCCATATCTCACTATGCAAGCTAAATCAAAGACATGTTGCAATCTTAAAATAAAATAGAATTACTTCTAGATTTGTTAATTTGAATGTATATAAAGCTTAAACTTTGAAACTTTTGGGACTACTTCTCTATTTTTTACAAAAAATTGCAAAGTCTAAAATATACTACATTTGAGTATATTTGATGGAAGTATTATTTAATACATATTATTACTTTAAATTTAAAAAGATGTTGTTGATAAAATTTTCATATCTATTGTAGTGCATTGATTAAATTTGAGGCTAGCTTCTATGTATGCTCACTAATATTGTAACCATATCAATGCACAAAATACTCCATATGTCCTCATTTTATTTTCAAAACAAGTACTTCTTCTATCTCAAATTCTTTATAGCTATTTATTTCAATACAAGGCAATGATGGTTGTGTTCTTCTTAATATGCTTGATTCTCTATAAAATTTCAAAAGAAATGTGCAAAAAATAAGATGTATCTTTACAAATATTAATAATTTTAATTAATAAGCAATAGATTTAATTTATTTTTAATAAGAAATGGTCTCAATCTTTGATAGTCCAACTTATTAGATGGTTGAGTAGTCTTTATATTCTATCAAAGTGACCATATTTTATCACCAACTTAAAATGGAGGTTGTTCCTTCCTTTATATATCAGTTGTCTCTTTAAAGCATACTTGAGGTTCTTCTAGTTGAAGTTTTAAGATAGCTTAGATATCAACAATTTAGCTTATAAAATCATTTATTATTAGATTTTTGAATCTATCAATAAATAAAATATCTAATTTTAGATAGTAATTATAATTGGAATAAAATAAAGCTTATTAAATAGATATATAAATTATATTATTATAAGCAAATTCAATCAAAGGCAAATAAGATGTTCAATCATTTTATTAATAATTGATCATACATCTTAAGTACTAATCCAAGATTTAGTTGACTTACTCCATTTGGCTATAATTTATTAGTAAAACATTGAAAAAAGCTTAATATTTATTTAAAACAATTTTAAGAATGACTTTCAAAATTTAAATATAAACTGAGGTCTTCAATTTGATATAATATCATCTAACAATCAACAATATTGATAGACATTATCAGCAAAAAATTTGGCCATTTTTCCACCAATAATGATTTTCTTGTAAGAAACAAAATGTGCTTTTTTAATAAATTGGTCAACAACTATGTACATGGTATCAAAGGAATTTGATACTAAGAGACCTATGATAAAGTCCATTGAAATAAAAGATAATAATTTTTTTGGAATTGGTGATAAATGAAAAAGTCCATATGAATAATGTTAAAGATTCTTTGATTTAGAACATATATTACAAAAAAGAACAATTTTTTTCATAGCTTTTTATATTTGAGGCCATTAAAAAATTTTAGAAATGAATTCTAATATCTTATTAAATCCAAAGTGTCCCGTAGCTCAAAAGATATGACGTATTTGGAGAACACAAAGGTATAATGGCCCTTTTGAGATATATAAATATTCTTTAAAGTAGAAGAAACCATTATTATATTATAATTGCTTACAATATATAAAAATTAGTCAAAATATATAACATGTTTATAGGTCTATATGTATATTATAATAGCTAGTAGATTAAATTAAAGAGAATTGTTATAAGGAATTTTATTTTGGTTTTTTTTTATTTATTTTAATTATGGCATTTAAATTATATAGGATCTAAATATTTAGTATGAAGCCTTGAGAAGAGATTGGGGCCCAAAGATGAAAAACTAAACTACTAAAAGGCTTATTTGGAAGAATAAAAGCAAGGTATATATGAATGAAGGCAAGGGGTAAAGATCTTCATTTCCATTGATTGATGGTCATACCCAATAGACTTTGAGCAAGCTATCTATGATAAGTATAAGGATTTTAGCAACTTCAGAGAGATCATTCAAAAATTAGAGGCTAGGATTAGAAAGCTTATTTTTTGTATTACAATTTTGGTATAAAAATCAAGAGATTTGGAATTTTTATGAGAGAGGAGTAGGTGCTTGAAGTTAAGGTATACAAATCATATCTACTATCATTCCTTTGAAGATAAAAAGAGTTGTACAATAGCTTTTGGAAATTAGAAGATGCAATTAGAGAGGTGATTTTAAGATCTATATCTAAAATAAAAGAATTATTACCTTTGAAGTTTTGAAGAAGGAGATATTGGAAGTCAAAGACAATAGATTGAATTTCAAGCTAGTAAGTAGTTCATTTTGTTGATAGTGATGGTTTCTATCATATCTTGAAATTTTAGATGAATTTTTGTCTATAAATTTTTAAAAAAATAGATAATTATGTTAAAAAGCTATATATTAAATTTTTATAGCATTTGAACATTTAATTTGTGAGATATGCAAAATTTAATACATAGGTATTTGTAAATAAGGGTTTGAAGCTACTATTAGGATTTTGGCAATACCTAAAGATTGGTACCAAATCAATAGTTGAAATTTGTTGTAGTAGTTGTTAAAAGTACATCAATACTATATATAAAATTTGAATAATTTTGAACAATCAAATTAGGAGATATGCATTGTTGAAGTTCAAAAAAAATCCTCCTTAAGGTTAATGAAGGATTTAATATATTTTGCTACATTGTGAAGATTCTAGAGTACTTAAAGCTTGTATAGTTGATGTAATGGCCCTTTTTAGGGACAACTTTATATAAATTTCGAATTTTTATCTATCTAAATATTTGCTTGAAAAATTAGTGATAGCTAGAAGCCCAGTGCTTTCTTGAGGCAAATTCTTTCTATTCCAATATTGACTTCAAACTTGAATTTATTCAAATTATTATGAATATTATTAAAATAATATTTAACATCAAAAATAAGAAGGTCCATAGTCAAAATTGTACAAACCTAATCAAAAAATAAAGAATCTACTAGAATTGATATAAAAATTACTCAAATATAAAATTTCTTGAATTTCAAGAATATTATCCATTGCTATTTGTATGTTGCATCTCTTTCTTTTGATATAAGGTATGATTGTTTTGATAAAGCATTTAACAATCTTTGTTACTTCTTGAATTGATATGTCATGTTCAAGTCAAAATAGAATAGAAACATACTCCAATAGACTTGAAATTAATTTAAAACACAAGCTAATATAAAATATTAAAGATTCTTATGATTTGTAAAAACAATCATTGGATATGAAGCACCTTTAAGCAAATGGTGCCATTCTTAGAAAGAATCTATAATAATAAAAAATTTCTTATTGTGAATTTTATAACTAATCTCTACGACTAAGAACTTTTTGGACTAGAATGTAACTAGATACAATTTTCATTTTCTTCCAAGTTGAAATAAGACTATTTCTAATGTAAAATCTAAGACATCAATTTCCATAAAAAATAGCTTAAAAAAGTCCAGGTAAATCAAAACAAGAGCTATAATAAATGTTATCTTTAAACATTCAAAGTCTTTCTCAACTTTTGATTTCCATTTGAAGTTATTCTTACATGTCAATTGTATAAGCAAAGCAGCTATTTAGAAATAATTATTGATAAAGATCCTATAGAAGTTTATAAATTCAAAAAGCATTAGATATTATATATCAATTTTAGAGTTGTTTAGTTACTAATGGTCTTAATCTTCCTTAGATCTATTACTAAGCCTTTATTTGAAATAATATAGCCAAGAAATTTTTCTTAGGGCGTATAAAATATGTATTTTTTTTAATTTGGCATATAATCTTGTATCTTATAATTTTTATAAGACAAGAAAAATATATTGATTATGTTCTTTTAGAGTCTTAGAATTAATGATGATATTATTCAAATAATATATAATAAATCATTAAAAAATTTATAAAATATGTCATTCATCAAATGTTGAAAAATAATTGGTACGTTTGTAAAGCCGAAAGGTATAATATTGTATTCAAATTGTCTATATCTTGTACAAAAAAGTAGTCTTCTATTTTTCCTCTTTTTTATATATACTAGATTATAAGCTCTACAAAGATCTATTTTGGTATAAATCTTAACTTAATTCAATTGATCAAGAAGAATAGATATCAATAGCAAAAAATAATATTTTTTTATAATCACTTTGTTGATATCATGGTAGTCAATATATATTTGTAGAGATCTATCTTTTTTTTTTACAAAGAATATAAGTGCACCAATAGGAGATTTTCAATATCAAATGAAAATCTTTGCTAAATTCTCATTAAAATACTCCTTCAATGTTTTAAGTTTGTTCTATGATAAGTTATAAATTGGACCAAAAGATGGTTGTGTACCATCTTGAAAATCAATAGTACAGTCATATAGATAATATTCTGATAAGATATTTATATTTTTTTTCAAATACATCTTTAAAATCTTTGTATTATTTTGGAAGGGTTATTAAATTATTTACGTCTTCAGATGTTGGAGTTGCATAAATAATAAAAGAAGTGTCTTTTGTAGTTGTTCTCATAAAAATTCTAGCTCTAATAAATAGATGTTTTATGATTTTAGATCTATAAGGTGTATGGTATTATTTATCATATTTAATAATAATAAATTGTGATATTCTAGAGAATTTTATTTTATAAGATATCCAATCTATATGGAGATTATATTTTTTAAGCCAAGAAAGTTTTAAATTGATGGAGATAGACAAAGATTTAATAATATTAAATACAACCTAATTACTATAATTCTTTGATGTCACTTTTCAAAGACCGATATTATATGTCATGATTTTTAATTTAGAAATATATTAAATATCTAATTATAGAGAATTTATTTATAAATTATTTATAAGATTCTAATAAATAATTTGTTTTTGATAAAAAATTTAAAAAATATAAAAATATTTATTAAAAAAAAATTATATTAATAAAAACCTCTTAAATTTGAATAGATTTGTACATGAAGTTTTTCTTTGGAATGTAAAAAATTTCTTAATATCCCTTTCTATATAAAATCATAACTAATTAGTTGTTGATAAATTAGATTCTCAATAATTTTTAAGAAAATCCATAATCTCCTTTCAAAACCTCATCTTCATATCAAAATTTTATTATAGCTTTATACCTCCATTTTTCTACCTTTATAAAGTCTTGGCTCCTAAAAAATCCCTTTAATTTGTACAAAATACTCAAATTGTAACAAAATCCTTTAATAGCTTATTCACTTACAAAAGATTGATTTCTTTCCAAATTTTAGAGTCCAATAACTCTTGATCTAACTATTTAATTTTTATCAATTTTTTTCAAAATGTAGGTTATATCCTTAAGCTTTAATATAAAAAAATTCAACTATAGATTTGTTTTTAATCTTTTGATATTTGAAAAAGCCTAGCAGATACTTAATACCATAGTTTATAGATATCCAAGCATTATTTTCTTCATATCTCAAAAATCCAAAATCCTAATGTATAAAATATTTGTTTATAATTTTTTAATATAAAAATTTATACTCTTAACAATTTTGAGCCAAAAAATTATCAAATTGCTTAAGATATAGCTCAAAATACAACTACTAATTAAGTAGGGTCACGTATTGCCCTTAGATTACAAGCATTGACTTCAACTTCTAATTTTTCCTTCATCTTAGCTTAGATTTCATCAAACTATACATAAAAAGTATAGCCAAAAAAGTATTCTTTCTAATCCCAATCACCAATCTTTTATTGTTTTTTGTATATGCAAGTTATATTCCAAAGAGTGACAGTAGATACAATTTCAACACCTTAACTTTGAGCGCCTATATTTCCTTCACAATAACTCCAAAACACTCATTTTTTATACCAAAACCATAACCAAAATCCTAAAATTGCTTACTTTAACCTTTAATGTTCAAATCCCTTCAAAAAAGAAATGTTAATTTCTAGTAAGGCCTCAGGCAACATCCTTGAAGTCCATTGGGTATGACTTTTGGCCAATAGGAATAAAGATTTCTATCATCCATTTCCATTCATCTACATAGATAGCCTAACTAGTCCTTTTTATACTAAAAATTCCTTTCTAATCTTTTTTTTAATAAAATTTATATAATATGTGTTCTAAATATCAAATAAAAAAAATAAAATAAGATTTCAAAGATCACCAATATCTAACAAAGGTGACTCAAAATATATAAAGTTATTATTAATATAAAATAAACTTGTCAAGGATATACTTATAAAAATCTTTTAGAACATTCTAAAAGGTTCCTAGAACTCTCTAGAATCTTTCAGAGCCTTCTAACATCTTTTTAGTTGATAGAAGTTGCTTGAGAAGCTTCTTAGTTAGTAGAAGTTGCTTGAAAAGCTCCCTAGATGGTGGAAGCTGCTTGAGAAGCTTCCTAGTTGGTGGAAGTTGCTTGAGAAGCTCCCTAGTTGGTGGAAGCTATTTGAGAAGCTTCCTAGATAGGAGTATATATTGGAGAGTCGAGGCTGAAGATTTCTTCAGTCTCGACAACACATCTCTTGGAGCTCTAGCTCACCTCTCTGGTGTTGTTTCTGTACTCATCTGATTAATCCAGTTCCTACCAATTCTTCTTGAACTTCTTGTTTAGACTTCAAGTCTATATTCTGTGTCTATGATATTAATCCAATTCCTGCCAATTCTTCTTAAACTTCTTGTTTAGACTTCTAGTCTATATTTCGTGTCCGTGATAGTTTGTCGAGACTACTTTCATTTTAGATATCAGAGCTAGTTCTTTCTTGTTGAAGTGTGGATTATGCCTCTTCTTGAAGGTACACTAGTGTTTTAGAGGTTGTGGATTATCTTCTTTTAAACTGATATCTTTTCCGTCATAATATTGAAGTCTTATTCTTCATAGAGAGAGTGTATTATCCCTATTTTTGAAGGTCTTAAGGCGTTTTAAAGGTTGCGGAGTACCCTCTTCTAAACCAATATTTCCTCCTTGTAGAAACAATTATTTCTTTTCTCTTAGAAAGGTTGGAGGTCAAGACATTAATATGAGTGAAAGTTTAGAGTCCAAGATGGACACCATTATGAATGCTCTTGCTACGTTATCACAGAGAACTACGGTGATGGAAGGAGTCTTTGCAAGACTTCATAATGATGGAGCATGCGGAATAGCATAATCTGGGCTTCATCAACCTCGAGCTTCTATACTAGAAGAAGTAGCTTTACCTGTGGTTCAACAAGAATCATTGCTTCCACAACGAAAGGAGCTTTGAATTAGCCTTCCAGATAAGTATGATGGCACACACTCCAAATTTCGAGGTTTTGTCAATCAAATCAAGTTAATAACAGCTCTACAATCCGAACATTATCCGACGGAGGAATCATGCATTGGATTGGTTGGAACTTTGTTTACGAGACAAGCTCTATCGTGGTTTGCTCCTCTATTTGAAAAAAGATCACCAATTTTTAACAACTTTGAGACTTTTTTGGAGGCATTTGCAGAAGCATTTGGTGAGCATGATAAGGCTCAATGGGCTACAATAAAAATTTGATCGCTACAACAAGGGACTCGCTCTGCATCAATCTATGCATCGGATTTCAGGCAATTAGCATGCGACATCAATTGGGATGAAGAAGCATTGATGAGTCAATTCTATTGGGGTCTAAGGGACAACGTGAAGGATTTGTTGTTATCTCTTTGTGATCCACGAACGCTCAACAAAGCCATTAGCCAAGCTGTGAAGTGCGATAACCGCCTATTTCAACGTTGCCAAGATCAGTGCTCCAGACAATATACAAGTTGTCATGGCACAATTATATCGGCAAGTAGCCTAAATTCACAATCGGAGACAGAGGACATGTAGATTGATGCGATACGTTGTCGTGGTGAGAATCTTAGCCCTAAGAAACACTGGGTCTTTTTTGCCTCTAGTTTCTCAAGTGCAAGATGAGATTCATAAAGTTCATAAAATTGAAGAATTTATATAAAAACATACTTTATTAATCCTAACATATTCTGCCTCTAGAAACCCGCCCTCAATTTTGCTCATAAATCCTAGGATATCACAACAATTGAAGCAAAATTTGGACACAAGGTACTCAAGGAAGTAAAAAAGCAAACTCCATAAACCTTTTGATTATAGCTCATGTGGTTAGAGAGAACCATGTTGTCAAAGTAATCCCTCCATGCTGCCTTTGATTCTGGACCCCCTTTGCTTCATACCTTCATTGCTCTTCATTAAAGAAGATCTAAGTGCTGAAATTTGGTAGGCTTATAGCTTGTATATTATGTTGTAAACACCTTCCAAATATTGCTCCAAAAGTCTTCTCCAAACTTGAGTTATAGGTTCCATCCTTCTTCTTTAATTTTGCCTTCTAACAATTCTGGATCCGACCACAATTTTTCTCATAACTCCTCGAATATAACTCCAATAACAATCAATTTTTTAAAAAACTTAATAGATTCATATATCTACAAACCCCAACAAATTTTACTCAAAATACTACTCTGATCACAAAGATATGCTCCCTCAAACTTCACTGATTTGAAGATATACCCCTATCACTTTGAAAGAGCATAACATTTTATTTATAAGACTAATGAGTATCAAACTTGCACTCATCTCTTCCTTAACTTACATAGATCATGTCTATCAAATTTTACACTCAAATTTGTCTCTTAACTCCCTTTATATCCAAAAAAAACCCACACACATGCACTGCCCATACAAACCCTCAACCCTACCTTCACTCTATTTCTTTTTTGATTCAAACCGGTTACAATTTCACTCATAACTCTTTGCTCAGAGGTCATATTGACTTGAGATTCTGACACAAAGTAGTTAACTCTATAAGGAACAAAAACCCAACAAATTTCGCCACTAAAGCCTAAGTGGTTTCCAAGAACCAAGGCCCGAAATTTAGTAACCCTCACTGCCCTAGTCTTAAACACCTACAACTTTCACGACTCATATCTCCCTTGATACTTAATCAAAAGACATGAAAATTGTCTCTATGAGTTTCTTATCTTATCTACTACAAACCTACAAAAACTCGCACCTAAAATCCTCTCTAAGCTTCCTCTGTATCCAAAAACATATACTACCTATCAAAAAAATCCTATATCTTCAAAAAGAACTCTCCTTCTTCTTCTTCTTCACGACCCTCCCTTGTCATCTCCCTCCTGGTCTTCTTTATCCTCTTGGTCAAAAAGACCTCTTAGCCCATGTCTTTTCCACTTCCTAAACCTTTTTTTTTACTAACTTGAAGAAATTTCACTTTTCAAGGTAAATTTCCATTGTATCTTCTTATTACTAATTTTCTATCAACCTTTCTTCTAATCTTAATCTTTTTATTTTAATGCATTCTTTTATGTTTTTCACACTATGTTTTGATTTACAACACGACAACGTATCAAATCTCTTATTCTAAAAGAAACGAAGTAGCATATGGAGAAAGATTTGTGCTTTTATTACGGTGGAGAAGGCAATAGAGCTAAAAATTGTCCTAAGAAGCAAAATGGACGCAGCATCAAGAATAGAGGTGCATTTGTTCAAAAAAACAAGGATGCCCAGCCACAATAGGAACCGTGCGGCTGGACAAATCAAAACCATGTTCCTCTCTTTCTACTCAACTTGCCCGTTGTTTTACAATTCCTTTATCTTTTGGTCCTAAAAAACTAAAAATCTTAGCCTTATTAGATTCAAGAGCATCTGCTTGTTTTTTAAACCAAGAATTTATCAAGAATCACAAAATTCCTCTAGTGCAGAAATCCAAACCTGTTCACGTAGAAGTAATAGATAGACGACCTTTATTATCTGGTAGTGTCACCTATGAATCAAAACCTATAGAAGTGACGTTTAAAGACCATAGTAGTTATATTATTTTCAATATTATTAGCACCCCATCAAATCCTATTATTCTTGGTCTTTCTTGGTTGGAAAAATATAATCCATCCATAGATTGGAGGTTGCGGAGGATAACATTTTCCATAGAACAACTTGAGGACAAGCTTAGAAGAAGACACCAAACCAAAAAATCCTTGTTCATTGGAGCAAGAACGTTTGTAAGATCATGCAAGGAAGGCACACCATTGATCATTTATGCGACTCTAACTAAAAGAGAGCAGATTTCAACAGCAGGTATATCAGAATAATACAAAGATTTTCAAGATGTGTTCCAGAAGAAGAATACTAACATGCTACCAAAACATTGACCATATGATTGTGCCATAGAATTACAAGAAGGAGTACAACTACCTTTTAGCCCAATCTACAACGTATCGTAGATGGAGTTGGCTGAGTTGCAAAAATACATTGACAAGAACCTAGCCAAGAACTTCATTTATCATTCAAAGTCGCCAGCTGGGTCACCAATCTTATTTGTGAAAAAGAAGGATGGTTCACTATGGATGTGCGTGGACTATCGAGGTCTCAACAAGGTGACAAAGAAGAATCGCTATCCATTACCTTTGATTTCTAGTCTTCTGGAACAACTTGGACGTGCAAAGATCTTTACAAAGATTGATCTAAGAGGAGCTTATAATCTTGTGCAAATCAAAGAAGGAGATGAATAGAAGACAACATTTCATACAAGGTATGGTCATTTTGAGTATAATGTTATGCCATTTGGTCTTACCAATGCTTCGGCGGTCTTTCAACACATGATGAATGATATTTTTTGAGAATATCTAGACAATTTTGTTGTCATCTATCTAAATGATATCTTGATATTTTTTGAGAATGAAGAAGAGTATAAGAAGCATGTTTGTTTGGTACTCAAAAAACTACACGAGCAAGGATTCTACGCCAAATTGGAGAAGTGCTTATTTTACCAAACTGAGATGGAATTTTTAGGATTTGTTGCGACTACGGAAGGCTTGAAGATGGATTCTAAGAAGGTGGAAGCAATTGTGTCCTGAGAAGTTTCAAAGATGGTTAGAGACGTACAATATTTTCTCGACTTTGCTAACTTCTATCGGATCTTCATCAAGAATTATTCTCAAGTTGCTGCTCCACTCACTTAATTAACATGTAAGGATAAGCTTGAATGGGGACCTCTAGCGGAAAAAGCATTTCAAAATCTTAAAATTGCATTTACTACGGCTCCAATCTTGGTACATCCAAACTTTACAAAGGCTTCTTATTTGGAAACCGATGCTTTGGATTTTGCTTTAAGAGTTGTACTTTTGCAGACGGACATCGATAATAAGCTTCATCCCATTGTATTCTATTCACGGAAGTTTTCTGTAGCTGAGATCAATTACGAGATTCATGATAAGGAATTTCTTGCTATAGTGGATTCTTTCCGAAAGTGGCGTCACTTCCTCGAAGGAGGTGCGCATCCAATGACCATATATACGGATCACAAGAATTTAGAATACTTCATGTCGGCTCGGGTTCTAAACCATCGTCAAGCTTGATGGAATATGTCACTATCTAGATTTTACTTTGTTATTACTTATCGGCCTAGAAAGCAGCAAGGACTATCTGATGCCTTATCAAGAAGATCATATCTTGCGCCGAAGGTTGAAAAAGTAGTGTTTGATCAACAGTGTATGACATTGTTAAAGCCAGAGCAATTCAGGATTTGTGCTGCTGTTGTACCAATTGATGCCAACTTCCTCAACCAGATACGTGCTGCAACCATTAAAGATTCAATAGCCTTTGATATCAAGCAGCATATCAATGATGACAAGTTCAAGGTTGAAGGAGATCTCTTATACTTTGAGGAGCGGCTGTATATGCCAAAAGGGCCAGTATGACTTCGAGTCCTTGAATCTCGTCATGACTTTCCAACTGCGGGACATTTTGGATTCAACAAGATCTTGGAACTCATTTCTCAAGATTTCTGGTGGCCCCAAATGTGGAAGGATGTGAAAGATTTTGTCTTCTCTTGTGACATTTGTTCAAGATCCAAGAATCCTTGACATCGCCCTTATGGACTTCTACAACCATTGCCTATTCCGTGTTGTCCATGATCTTCAATTTCCATGGACTTTATTACAGATCTACCGCCATTGGATTCATTTGACAGCATCTTTGTTATGGTGGATCGACTTACAAAGATAGCACATTTTATCCCTTGCAAGAAGACATCGTTAAGTGAAGACACAGCAAGGTTCTTCCTTGATATTGTGTATCGATATCATGGTCTACCAGATGATATCATATCGGATTGAGGAACCCAATTTGTATCAAAGTTTTGAAGATCTTTTTTTAAGATATTGAAGGTGGACATCAAGCTTTCTTCTGCATTCCATCCTCAAACGGACGGCCAAACGGAATGGATGAATCAAGTTTTGGAACAGTATTTATGATGCAGTATCAACTATCAGCAAGATGATTGGACTGCATATCTATCGCTAGCCGAGTTTGCATATAACAACATCCTTCATGGGTCCACTCAAAAAACACCATTCTTTTCCAACTATGGATACCATCCGAAGCTTGATCTATTGAGTCTGTCAGCGAATAACAACCCAGCAGCTAAAGAATTGGTGCAGCAGCTATCAGAGCTTCAATTGCAAATTGCCCAAGAGTCTTACAAAGCATCCGCAGATAAATTTCAGAATTAGGCACCTAATTTCAAAATTGGAGATAAAATATGGCTGCTTCGACAGAATATCAAGACCAAGCGGCTATGTGATAAGTTGGACTATCGGAGATTAGGACTATTTGTTATCCAGAAGAAGATCAATCCTGTGGCATACCGCTTAGAGTTACCAATTGCTATGAAGGTACACCCTATCTTTCATGTTTCTTTGTTAGAGCCTTATTAGGAATCGTCTTTTCTTGGAAGAGTGCAATGTCCGCCACCTAGTGTAGAAATTGAAAACAACAAAGAATATGAGGTGGAAAAGATATTAGATTCACGACGAAGATGGAATAAATTAGAGTACTTTTTGCATTGGAGTAGCTATGATATTAATGAACGAACATGGAAATCGGCCGAAAATCTCGCCAATGCGTCGTAAAAGGTAGAAGAATTCCATCGACTATATTCTAATAAACTAAAAGCTAGCCATTAACGAAGCATGAAGATAAAGCCTTCTCTGGAGAAATGAATAGAAAAAGGATCCAGGTCTTATCAAAACATAACTTGTTGTATTTCGTAGTATCAAGATATCTAATATCAAGGTGTATTTAGATAAGGCTAGTGAGAATGTAGATATTGTACTAGTGATATCATTTCAATCGAGTAGTTCACGGCATTGACCTCGAGATGAAGAATTAGAAGAGCCAAGAAGACGTCGAAGAATACCAAGCAGCAGATCACTTGTAATTGTCTTTGAAGTTGAACCAACTCATGCAAGTAGTAGCAAAGTGATATTTTTAGGTCGTTTCTATAATGAAGATACAGAAGTTCAAACATGGTCCCAAGTAGAAGGTATTGGTCATTATTGGTGGCTATAAGGGCCCATGAATCATCTACCTTGTGAACAATAGCTGGAGTATATTGTAGAGACTATGCGACAAATATTTGATTTCCTACGTTTGTGAGTATACATCTGTTCAAATGGCTTCTCGGGAACCTTGAAGCTAGATGAGGAGGTGATGTCAAGGACATACTTATTATAACCTTTTAGAATATTTTAAAAGGTTCTTAGAATTCTCTAGAATCTTCCAAAGCCTTCTAACATCTTTCTAGTTGGTAGAAGTTGCTTGAGAAGCTTCTTAGTTAGTAGAAGTTGCTTGAAAAGCTCCCTAGTTGGTAGAAGCTACTTGAGAAGCTTCTTAGTTGGTGGAAGTTGCTTGAGAAGCTCTCTAGTTGGTGGAAGCTGCTTGAGAAGCTTCCTAGATAGGAGTATATATTGGAGTCGAGGTTGAAGAGTTCTTCAGTCTCAACAACACATCTCTTGGAGCTCTAGCTCACCTCTCTGGTGTTGTTTCTGTATTCATCTAATTAATCCAATTCCTACCAGTTCTTTTTGAACTTCTTGTTTAGACTTCAAGTCTATATTCTGTGTTCGTGACATTAATCCAATTCCTGCCAGTTCTTCTTGAACTTCTTGTTTAGACTTCCAGTGTATATTTTGTATCCGTGACAAAACCTCAAAAGTCACTATCGAAAAAAAAATTGTACAAACTTCAATAATAGACCTTTTAAGTAGATTCTTTTTAAACTAATAATCTAGTCTTACTTTATAATCAACAATAATCTATTAATATGGCTCTTACTTAGCTACATAATAAATTATATATTAAATATATATATATATATATATATATATATATATATATATATATTTACATAGTAGCCAAATTACAACACAATATTAGTTTCATGAATAATCTTTTTAAAGGATCAAGGTCAACCATCTATGACCTCTATATTAATAGCCTTGAATTTTTTGACTATAAAAATTTTATGGATTTTTAAAAATTTTAAATCAATAAAGTAAGCAAAGACATTTGAATCTATTAAAGCAAGGATTTTAAATTTTTAGATGTCCAAGCATATTGGTATGGTAAAATAATAAAAAAGGTTAGATGATAATATAAGACCTTTTTTTATTTGTAGAGTAAAAGAATTCAGTCACATGGTTCCTATTATAATTGGATGTCCTTATTTTCTTGCAAAGCATTTACTAATGTGGTTGCATTTCTCATTTGATATGTATATTGATGTTTTTTGTGGCAATTATTAGCCTTGTGGTTAGATTCTATATAATACAAATGAAAATTATATTCTTTTTTATGCTTCATTTTTTGCTCAAAAAGATAATTGAAGCAAATTGCATCAATCTACATATCTTCTATTTTCAAATATTTGATAGGATTAGGAGATATAGAAGATATTAAGTAATTAGTATAAAATTGTGGTATAAACAATGGACATTCTTTTTATTAATGTTGAAATAGCCAGTTATTATATTTTATCATTTAATTGATGGCTTCATTAAAAATTTAAAAATTACACAATAGACAATAAAAGATCCTTTAAATATTTTTCAATGACATTTTTCAAGGATATTTTCCAAATTGACTTATCAATACGTTATTATATGATGTGATTTTTAATCTAAAAATATTTTGGATACCTAGCTATAGAGAGTTTATTTATAACTTATTGGTTAAGCTTTGAGAAGTGATTTGTTCTTAATAAGGAGGATAAATAAATATAATAATATAAATAAATATGTTATATTAATAATAATCTCTTATATTTAAGTAAATTTATATAAGATTTTTTTATGGCATATAAAAATATTTTGACACCCTTTTCTATGCCAAATCATAACTAATTAATTTTTGATAAGTTAGATTTTCAATAACTTCTAAGAAAATCCATAATCTCCTTTTAAAACTCATGTTTATATCAAAAATATTATTATAGCTCTATAAATCTATCTTTTCACCTCTATAAAGTCTTAGCTCTTAAAAAACCCTTTAATTTGCACAAAATTCTCAAATTGTAACAAAATCCTTTAATATCTTATTCACTTGTAAAAGATTGATTTCTTCTTGAATTTTAGGATCTAATAACTCTTGATCTAGCAATTCAATTTTTATAAAAAATTTCCAAAGTGTAGCTTATATTTTTAAACTTTATTACAGAAAAAATCAGCAATAGATTTGTTTTTGATTGTTTGATATCTCAAAAATCCTAGCAGGTGCTTAAAATCCTAATTTATAGACATCCAAGTACTATTTTCCTTACATCTTAAAAATTCAAAATCTTAATATCATAAATTTTTTGTATATAGCTTTGTAATATAAAAATATACACTTTTAAAAATTTTGAGCTAAAACCTTGTCAAATTGCTTAAGATATAGCTCAAAATACAACCACTAATTAAGCAAATTATTTACTACTCTTAGATTTCAAGTGCTGACTTCAGCTCCCAATATCTATTTTATCTTAATTTAAAATTCATCAAGCCATGTATATAAAATATAGCCAAAAAAGTGTTCTTTCTAACTTCAATTGCCAATTCTTTATTATTTGCTATTTGCATGAATTATATCCCAAATCATTCAATTTTTGCACTAAAATCATAGCCAAAAATCTAAACTTATTGATCCTAATCTTTGATGTTCAAATTCTCTCAAAAAAAAACCTTAATTCCTAATAAGGCCTTGAACAACTTCCTTGAAGTCCATCGAACATGACTTTTGGCTAATAGGATTAGAGATTTCTATCATCCATCTCCATTCATCTGTATGGATGGCCTAACTATTCTTTTTGATATTAAAAACTCCTTTCCAATCTTTTTTTTGATAAGATTAATATAGTATGTGTTCTAAACATGAAATAAATTAAATAAAATAATATTTTAAAGATCACCAATATCTAATAAAGGTGATTCAAAATGTATAAAAATCATTATGAATATAAAATATGTAGGCAGTGTAATAATATCTCTTTCAATAAAGAAATATGGTGTCACAAACAAGTACATTTGGTAATTTGGTCAAGTCTCATTACTATGGCTAAATGTTGTAAAAAATTCACCTACTATACAAATAAGCTAACAATGGTAAAACCATGCTTTATAATTGAGATAAAGAATAGATAGCTAAAATTTTGTCATGCATTAGATATAGAATATCCATAGTGTGGAATCCAATTTTCTTCATGATAGTATAATTGAACATACTAATTCAGCTACTAATATAATGTAACTTATAATCAATTAATAGTGTTAGTACTTCACTCACCATCCAATTTTTTGAGTTTAAGGACCTTGAATGCCATATACTTACCTCCAACTAATGAATGTATTAGATATATTTCAATTTTGTCAAAAAATAAAAATAAAAATAAAATATTAGCACTCATATAAATAATATGATTTTATTATTATTATTATCATTATTATTTTGTGTAAATTCATGTGATGTTTTTTTACTTTTTTCAAGAATCCAATAAATTTTAAAAGCTATAATATTATAATTAAACTTATTATTTTAAAAAAATCTAATATATTATTATTTCTATTTTAAAAGATATATTATTTATTATTTATATTATAATATTATATATTATATATTATATAAAACTATTATTATTTAAATAATAATTTCAAAAAAACTTATTAAATCTAAATTTTGATTGGTAATCTAATATCTATTCAATTTTATAATTAATTCTAAATATAAAAAATTAATAATATTAAATTTAGATTTAATTTTATATCTAAAATAAATTTAAATATTTATTTAATTTTTTAATATTAATAAAAATTATAAAATATATACACCTTTAAGTGCCTTTAAAAAAAATTAGAATCTTTTCAAATAATTTAACCATTTGAAAAGAATATATATTTAAATATCTATATTTAAGATATATTATTTAATAATATATTTAAATTAAGAATTATAATATTTAATATCTATAATTAAGAATTATATTTAAATATATCTTAAATATATCTTAAATAATTAAGAATTATTAAGAATTATTTAAGATATATTATTAAATTAAGATTTGCATTCTTTTAAAAATTAAGAATATATATTTTAAGGTGACAAAATTCTTAATTTTTTAATTTTTAAAAGAATACAACCAAAAAAATTAAATATAACCTTATAACTAATTAATAAATAAATCTTATTTTTTAAAAAAAGATGTTATTAAGGATTTTAATACAAGTTTTTTAAAACCTTCTATGTTCTTTTAATTTCATCTACAATCTTTTAGAACCTCAGATAAAAATTCTTTCTTAAAAAAAATAAATAAATCTTTCAATAGCTTATGGAGTAAATTACTTCATGCTCAAATCACATATTTTTTGGCTTATAAATGATAGAAATAAAAGAGAAGGTGAGGTTTGTAAACCTTATTAAATATTTTCTTTAAATTATCTCTTTTTAAGAATCTTGTAAAATTTTTTATATCTTAGTAATTTTATTTGTTTGACTTTTTTAATTTAATATAACTAAATATTGTTATTACTTTATAATACTATTTTTTCCATTTTTATCTATTATTGTATCAAGTAATTATTTTATTTTACCTTGCTTAGATTAAAATATAAACTTAATATTAAAATCAATAAAGCTATAACTATTTTTATTCTGGATATATATATATATATATATATACACATATATCTCTCATTTTATTTGCTTAAGATTATACATATCTTTCATGTAAGATATTGAATAAATATATGTAAATTATAAAATTTTGTAATAATACTATAAAATCAGTTTTCTCTCAATAGACTTTGAATAATACTTAAAGTTTCTGAGAAGGTTTTAAATAATTTGGAAAATATAATCAATAAATAATCCAATAAATCGAATTTTAAAAGAAGATAATTTTTTACTCACAAAATTAGTGAAGAAATTGAAAGATAGAATGATAGAAATTAGATGTTGCAAAAGATTTTGTATATATAAATTATAGAAATTCGAACTGTTTGGGACTTTCTGTACAAACTTGATAAATATACAGGACTGTTTGATTGCAGATGTATGCAACTGTATTTTTTTAAAATTGAAAACATGAAATGAGTGACAATTCCTATAAATTACTATAAAACTTTACTTGAGTACTTATGAAATATCAATCATGTAAATTAAATTTGTATATTTAAAACCTAGAAAAAAACATTACCATGTCCATTTGATATGCCATAGTGGTGTTCAAGCTTGAACCCTACTCACACCGCATCAATGGGTGTTGTGTGGAGCAATAAGAGCATTCTAAGTATTGAATGTGTTGCCAGCAACCCACGTCGTGCTAAACTTGAAGTCGTAAATCGTATAAACGCCTCTGGTGGTCTTGGGAATCCGAGAGCTGAATCCCACATACGAATACTCATTCACCTCTTTAGCCAAATCAAGCCCCACATACGAGATCGCAATGTTGGCATTCTGCCTCCTCGGCGTCATCGTCGCCTTCACCTTGTGGGTGTACACTTTGATCGTCTTCGTCAAGGCGTTGTAGTCGACCCACACTCCAATCTGCGCACCACCCACCCCAATGCCCGCAAATTTATCAATCACAGCAGCAATTTCCAAACGTTGGTGCTATTATTAGTCAAGTGATCACAATGTGCACAGAATGTTGATGGATGTGTATGGAGCATTTTGCAGCTTGGGGTGCACCTTCACGTCGATGACGGTGGCTGGGTCACCGAGGTACTTGGTTTGCACGGATTTCATGCTGTTGATGTCGAGGCCGATGTGGGGGACTTGCACGTCGAAGCCAGAGTTGGTATCGCGACTAATGTCCAATTCCACCGCCACGGTCTTGGTTTTTGCTCCATTCAGTGACGCTCCCGTTTTCTCGTCGATTGGGAACAGGCCGAAGCTCTGACCTGGTCCCGAGCCCACCACAGACAATGTCGGAGTAATGGCGAACGCAAGACCACCTCCGCTGAACAACTCCCTCACGGTGAACTCCGAGCTTCTGTCAAAGTTAATTGTAAAGTAAGCCGTGAATGACGCAACGTAGACAGAGTTCCTCCTCCACAGCTGTACGGGTTGTCTAGACTGGAAACGCGAGGCGATGACGAAGTTATCATACGACCAAAGCAATGCAGTGTCCTGGCCTTGGTTTGGAGTAGTGCAAACATGCTCGAGCTCCATCACACCGTCGTCTGGGTCGACGCTACACGTAAACTTTCCGTCGAAGGGCGGAAATGCGAGCGTTACTGCCGGCGGTGGAGTCTCCAAAGCCCCAACAGTTCTGGAAACACCCACCAATGTCAGAAGAAGAAGCACCGCTGCGCCCAGACGCTCCATTGCAATGCCAAAAAGCACAAAACTGATCCACTCACGTGATCGTTTCTCTGGAGTGACGATGCAAACTTGATTAGGGAACTAAAACCGAACACCGATGATGGTTCACTTCACAACCCCACATATATATATATATATATATATATATACAGATGGCTTAAAGAAGTCTCACACAGCTTGTACCACCGAGCTAGACATCACAACTTTATGGTTCCTGAAAATATACCACGCAGACAGGCTCCAGGGTGATCGTCAACTATGTCAGTCTGGCTGCTTCGTACTGGATAGACCCATTTATCCAGCCAATTAACCATTCCCCCTGAGTCGCTATGAAGGCGTTGGTTGAGCATTGCCATTCTCCATGTCCCTAATGAGGAATTAATGTCGTCTGAATTAGCCATTGCTGGGTGAGCCATTCTCCACAAGGTCCTTGCCTGGGTGACCACCCGACAACAGTTAAGCAACAATTGGTCATCGTCGTCGTCTTTGTATCTTTTCAGCATGTATCCACATCATGGCGTAACTGGAGACCAGAGTGGCAGAGTCAGTTGTCATCAGAATATCGTCCTCAGAACTGTCTCACCCCAAGCTGCTCAGTTGCCGTCAGCACCCAAGTTGGCAACATGTTTGTGTACAGATGTGCCTGCAGTGACGTTGCACTGAACCCATCTCCTCCAACTTCATAGATGGTATTCATCTATAGAACTCATGTTATGTTCGTTTGTAATGTTAATCCAAGAGCGTACATTGTGGATGGGTGAATAGAAGATAGGATCCTAAGTTATGGAACTTGAATGTTTCTTTTAGCATTTTCTATATTTCATCTTGCAATTTTTGTGGAACAAATGCATTTGAACATTTTATGAATTGTATATTTTTACATATTTAGGAGAAATATTTGTAGCAATAATTGATGATTTAATGATTTGCATGGAAAGTGAAGATTATTAAGATATTGCCTATTTTGAAACAACATTAGTTATTTTCTTTTTGTGGATTGTATTATTTCTTTGTGAAATATATTATAACATTTCTTATTATTTTTTTATTAGAATTTATATTCTTTATTTTAAGAGAATATTAAATTAACTCACATATTTTGTAAATCAACCCATTATCAATAAAATATAGTCTTTACTTCCACTAGATCTATTCTATTCTACTCTCATATCTACTTTGCTCTAATTTGATTTCAAATTTATTTTGCACTACTCTTAGATCTACTATGCTCTTCTCCCAAATCTATTATATAATATATATTGGACATTGAGTGCATGTTTAAAAATTATCTCTCTACAATTGATAAATCTAATATTTCTTAGGTTGGTGAGATCTACTATTATTGAAAATTAATAATGAGGCTTCTATTATTCCAAATTATAAAGGTTCTTAGTATATCAATGCTTCTAATCAAGCAATAACTTAGTTTAGCCATTATCATTCCAAGGCTCTTCTTGGTTGGCCCTTATTTCTTTGCAATAGAAGATTTTTTAGCATAAATGACATGTTTGTTAATTCAAGCAAACAACTTCAAACGTTTTCTTGTTGATGGAATATCAATATCTCCTACATATTATTCACAATGGTGAGAAGATATTCCAGTGTTTGTAATACCTTTGTATAAATATCTTGAGTATCTTGCAATATGATTTCTATACAAAAATCTTTACCTTGATCAAACACATGCAAATCTACTTGTCAATGTAAAAAAGGCATATAAACTGTAACAAATGCAAACTCTTATCTACCAACTACTACCAAGAATATACATGCAATCAAAACAAAAATTAGCACATGATACGTTGATTGTACTTGTACATATAGGAGTGATATTATTTTGTATGCAGAAATATATAATTGAATAAGAATCCTAAATGTCATCCCCTTTGAATATATATAGTAAAGTCATAATTCTATATTTTTTTTTATTTTTTTTTATTTTTTTTTTGTGACTTGATTACATAATTGGTTTAACTACTAAGGCTTTAATCTCTATAAATGCATTGGATCTCTTTATCACAATTATAGAATTCCATGGCCAATCCATTATTGATAGATATGAGTGTCTATTCTACTAATATCTTTTTTTAGAAAATAAATAGAATATGAATCAAAATATGTAATTAATAATATCTTTAAAACCAATTACATGAGATTTCCAACATTGATACTAAAATCAATTTGAATACTAGCATGATCCAAAAACAAAATAACAAGATAAAAGAGTAATATATAATTAGAATCTACCTAAATATCAATATTATATTCATATTTCAATAGTCTCTACTATATCAGTACTTTATAATATGCAAATATAGGCTTTATAAGACTAACCTGGTTTCATTTTTTAGTCCAAAACATTGAAGGAACATTCTAAAATTCTCATATGCTAATAATTCTATGATTAGTGTTATTTTATATATTATCTTATTTGAGAATATATTGAGTATTTGGTTGTAGAAGGTACACTTATATGTTACAACTAATCAAGAATCTAACAATCTTAATATAATCCTAAATAAATCCTAATTAAATCTTTAATAATCTTGATCAATCTTAATCAAATCCAAATTAAATCTTAAATCAAATTTTAATTTAATTCTAAGACAAATCTTAATAAAATCTTAATAAATTCTTAATTATTTTTTAAGTCAAATCCTAATAAAACCTGATGAAATCCTAAGACAAATCTAAATCAAATTCTAATCAAATTCAATAGAAGATTTAAAACCTCAATAATTATTAAATTAACTATTGATCTTTATTCAAAATTTGTACACTTTTTAATATATTAGTTAAAAATAAATATACAAAATTTGAAAGACTTCGAACTTATCAGCTTTTTCTGTATAGATCAACTAAGAGGATTTTTTATGTATAGATCTACTATAGAACTCTCAATATGCTTAAAAATATAAAATCTATTTTATTTCTTAATAACCATAGTCACCCAAATAGAATCTTGATTTTACATAACTCTCAGAAAGTCACTACAGACTCAAAATCCTTGAAACCAATACTCAAAGAAATCTTATTAAGTTTACTCTCAAAATCTTATTCTTTGATCAACAAAAGAATCTCCTTTCTATTATAAGTGCACAATTTTGTGCCTTGGGATCTAGTTTCAATGCTTAGTTCACAACTAGCCCTCCTTGGATATCAATCTAAGGTTTTCATAGATAATTTTTATTGAAAACTATCCTTTGCTTTGATTTTAAGATACCTGTAGTAGTATTTTTGCTAATCTATCTTATTTTGTATTGTTTATGGTCCTATAAAGTAAATAAAAGCTCTTTTTATAAAAAAAACAACATTAACACTAAATATTTTTATAACCTTTCTATTTTTTTTATCTATATTTTTTAAAATAATTTTATAATTTAATCTATAATTAAGATTTTCTATAATATATATCTTATTTTGTTCTTTCATCTTATAGCCATATTACAATATAATATCCACTCTCTCTGAACATGCGTATCTTTTTATATGCACCAAATAAATTATATGTTTTTGTTGGCTTCATACCATGCCTTCAAAGTCTTCATAAAATTTTTTTTTATTATTTTTGTTATCCAAATCAAAACCATCTTCTTATCTTAAAAAATTAAAATCTTCAATAAGATCTTTTATATTGGATTTTAAATGTTATTACTTAAATATCTTCACTCGCTTTCTAGCAATTGGTATTTCAACTTTGTTCTATTCAATTCTCTTAGCAAATAGGTTGCATTATCATGAATAATTGTTACTATATATGATCTAAATCAATATTTTAAAAACTTTCGTAAAGTATTATATTGATTATCCAAGCTATTATCATAAATCAAAACCTAATCATCTTCTTCAATTATCTTAGGCCTTAATTGATGTTGTTTATTAGATTAAATCTTATTTTGTAACTTTATCTTTTTCAATCTTTCTAATGCTATTTGCATATTTATGGTCTTTATTCAAGTTGTCAAATCCTAATAGCTAAAAAAAAATTTCTTTTCAATCCACCTTCTCATAGTAGCACATTCCAAGTTGATATTTTTTTTTCAATTAGCATAATAGGTTTTTGATCTATTATGAGCTCAATAGGCATGTACCTCATTACTAAACTATGAGTTGTTTGATTAGTCTAAAATACAAATAGCAAAAATCAAGGCCATTCTGTCACTTGTTTATTATAAGTTTTAATTAATTCTTTTACAATTGGTGGATGATCACATTCACTTGTTGTATTTCTTTTAATATTATAAGTAGTAGTCAGTGATAACTTAACTCCACATCTTTCAAAGAATTCATAAGCTTTTCTTACATCTTATTCTTCTCAATCTGTAATGACCTTTCCCACATATCTATAGCTCTCTTTTGACTTGTGAATATGCACGTTGGCAAATATTCAAAATCTTAATTCCAAATCAATTTGCAAACCTATTTTCACTTAAATCATTTTGATCTACAATCCATCCAATAGCAATAAGATTAATATCTATAGTAAGAATTACTTGTCTATTATATTCATAATCAATTTTTTTTAAATTAGAGGTGATAATAATAAAATCTTTAGTCTTTGCATTACTTTAGTATGCTTCTCTTTCCATTGAAATTGATAACATTTATCTTATAATTCATATAATGGATCCATTATATGAGCATAATGAGGAATCCATACACGATAAAATATATAGGCGTTCAAAAACCTACGTACTTTTATAAAAGAGTCACATATCTTTTTCATCCTTCTTATTGCATCAACTTTGCTTGGATCCAATTTTTTTTATAAAATTCACATAAATATTCAATAATCAAAATCTCTTATATCCCAAATATAGATTTTGTTCCACATAGTGTAAAATAAACTTCTTCAAGTAAAGTTAAAATCTTTTCACAATCTTATATATGATCAACAATATACTTGTAATATCCCCTCTTATTTAAAGTTTCATCTTTTTTTCTTCTTTGCACCCTTTTATAGAAATATCATCTAAAAAAGATATAATTTTTTCAAGAATGAAGTCTCTCAACACCTTATTCATTTCATTCATTACATATGCAACTAAGTTAATAGTATCTTGTGGAAGAGTACACATTTTAAGAAATTCAAGTAGTATTCTCATTGTTATCATATCTCTACTTTCATATGTAAGTTGAAATTGATCATAGCTTGAATGTAAATCATCCATTGAATAAATTGACCTTCTGCAAATGCTTCAACAAACTCACCTATTAAAAGTCTTATATCTATATTTTTAATAGTTATTGTATTTATTAGTTGCATATTTTGGATAAATCATAATGATCTATTTTTCTTAGGTATTGTAAATCAACAACTAAAATATGGAGCAAAAAAAGACTCCAAAATCTTTATTTGCATCATTTTTTTCAATAAGTCCACCAATTTAGGCAAGTGTGCCCTTGGCACTAAAATTGGCCTCAATTCTCAATTATGAAGATAATTATAGGAGCTACAATATTAAGATCTATACATCTTATCTCATAAGATTCAAAAGCAAATGATATATATCGTTTTACAAGCATTTTTTTGAAATATATAATTTTTTTTAATAATAAAGAACTATCAAATCAAATTCTTAATTCTTCAAAAGTTTCTTTGGTGAATAGGTATCCAATACTCCTTAGATCTCTTAAACTCTTCTTTCTTGATGCTTCTTCCATTTGTTCTTTAGAATCTTTTAGCAAAGATTTTGTAATAAGTTTTACTTTCTTATCTAATATTTTATATTTTATTTCTACAATAATCTCTAATGTTTGAAAAAGATTAAATTCTAGAATAAATCTCTCTTTAATGAATTTGGATAATCTTATCATCATCTTCTAATCCAATTGATGCAATTAATTCCAAAAAATCTTCCAATCCATTTTTTTTTATAAATGCCAAAAATCTTTTTAATATTTTTTAATGTTTTAAATTCATGAAATTTATTTTTAATATTATATAGTCTTTTATTTATTTATTTTTAAATCCTTAATTTTCTTATATATAATATCTTTATTTTTAAAAATACTAATAAAACTTGTATTAAAGATACTTATATCTTGCAAGAGTACCTTTTCTTTTGTACCTCTATAATTTCACTTTATAATAGTATTCCTCCAAAATCCTTAAATTCTTTAATAATCATTGATAATTATTCTTTTCAATCTATCTCAATTTTATTTATGATTGGGAGTCATAATTAAAAATTATACTGTCTTTTTTCTACCCTTATTTTGTATCCATATATAAGTTGAACCATCATTAAGTACTTTTGTCTCTATCTATATTATCATAATATATAATTGCTTCAAAATAAGCAGATAAGATATTGTATCTTGAACAAAGAAATTTTGTTTTGTTGTAACATCACCAATCTAGATTTTGACATCTAGACAAGCTCAATACAACTCACTTCATGTATTGTTAGCCATCCATATTGTCCATCCATACTCCATATAAATTGACTATCTTTGCTTCTTATAAAGATCTTTGGACATAAGATTTATCTTTGAATTATGGTTAATTAAAACAACAATTGGTTTTTCTATATTTTTAATCTTCACTAATATTTTTATAATTGCTCTAATATAATATTTTCAAATATAATGACTTGAAACTTCTATCTCTTTTTCATTTTAATCCTCAAAATGCACTTGTTGATTATGATCTCTTATCTTACTTATTGATTATTTGCAACAATTATCAAATTCTTCTTCATCCTTATATATCTTTGTATTAATAGCATGATTTAACCTTATTTTTCTTGTTAATTGTCTCTTCTATTTAATATTGTTAATAATAATATCATAAAACTCCTTCTTTATAATTTCTAGAATCTCCTTTAATGTAAACTCAACCTTAGTATTGAATACATGTTCCTCAAGCATCCCTTTTAAATTTGTTATTGCTTCAATATCAAAGAGTAATTTGTAAGCTATTCATTTATCTTTTTCTTTATTTTTTTCTTTATTTTTTTCTTTTTTCTTCAAAGTTATTGAAGCATCTTCTGTGGATAATTTTTATGAAGCCATATCACAAGCCTTGTCTCCTTAAATTTGCTTCTTAGAAGAATTTCGTTGTCTTATATCATCAAAATCTTTCGTCTTCTTTTCTTCCATTGAAGCTTTATATTGATTCTTAGCAATGTATACATGGACTAAAAAAACCTCTACAAGATCTTCTCAACTTATAGTATTATGAATTATAACAGCAATTTTTAATAATGCTTCTTGAGGCATCTTTTAATTTTATATTGTAAAAATAAAAAAAGACCAAAATCCACTTATTTCCATATTTCTGTTGAAGTCATCATCTATCCTAGCATCATAACTTATTTCTTATATTGCAACTTCATATATTATCAAATAATTTTGAATCAATATTTTTATACCTCCCTTACCAAAGTTGGTTTGAAGAAGATCTCTAATATCTTTTAATTCTACTTTTCCATCTTTCTTAAAAAAAATTCTTTGTTGCACTATGTCATTGAATTCATTACAATCTTTTTGAGAATAAAAAACATCATTACACTAAATACATCTTTGCACATATTCTTATTTGAAAATAGCCTTTTTTTGTAAAAGTCTTTTTTTCAAGCCTTGCAAATTTAATTTGAAGATCTTACATTCCACATATAATTTCTTCAATTTCCATATCTTCTTTCTTTGATATAGCCACTAGAATTTAGACAATAAGTATGGTTGATTGTATAATAGATACTTGAGTTCTAAATGCTTCTGCTACTCATTGAATATTAATCTTATTCTTTCTCGTTTCTCATTTTGTAATTAATTCCACAGCATCTTTAATATCCTTCCATTTTATTTTTTATCTTTCATCTTCTTCTTTGTCTTAAAAAAGAACCTCCAATTTTTCTTATAATTCTTGATCAACAATTCAAAGAAATAATTCAACCTTATTTGGCTCTAATGTTAATTTTTCTATCTTTGATAATTAAAAATATTGTCTTTTAAACTCTCTTAATAGCTCCGTAGCTTGCAAATTCTTATTAGGCTGTTCAACCTATTTTAAGAATAATTTTTTAGTAATCCAATCAGTGTCTTTCAAGAAACATTCATCTTTTAATACATATGAAAATATCTCCCATGAACTCCCAAAATACTCTATAATTGACCTCACATATTCTCTTATTTTCAATACCATTGCAAGTTCAAATAATTCAATCATTTTTTTTTTTTTTTAAATAATTTAATTCTATTTTTTTCACATAACATCTCAAATATTTTGAAATATCTTTTCCATCAAATTAATCAATCTTATTAGCCATTGCTTACAATACATTGGTTGCCAAAATCTTCTTATAATTATTGCATTGTTTTTGCTGTATAGATAATGTGAATGCTTGAAATATACATACAATGTTTAGATCCATATACATACCTTATCCTCTAGTAAAAAATCCACTAAAAGCTCCACTTGAATAACCATTCAAAACTCTCATTTAAGTTCCAACTTCAACCTTCTTGCTCTTGTTCACTATCAAATCTAAATAAGAATGAATAAAATTAAATATCTTCTATTTCAAACTTTCACATTAGATTCACCACTTATATTCTATTATATGTTGTCTTGTTTGAGAATGCACTAGGTACTTGGCTATAGAAGGTACACTTATATATTGTAATTAATCAAGAACTTAATAATCCTAATATAATTCTAAAAAAATCTCAATTAAATCTTTAATAATCCTAATCAATTTTAATCAAATCTTAATCAATCTTAGCTAAATTCTAATTAAATCTTAAATTAAAATTTAATTAAAATTTAAAACTAATTTTAATAAAATCCTAATAAAATCTGAATCAATCTCTAAGTCAAATCCTAATAAAACGCGATGAAATCCTAAGACAAATTCAAATCAAATCCTAATCAAATTCAATAGTAGATTTAAAATCTCAATAATTATTAAATTAACTATTGATCTTTATTCAAAAAAATTACACTTTTTAATATATTAATTAAAAATAAGTATACAAAATTTAAAAGACTTTGAATTTATCAATTGGGAGAAAAAGCTCCTAATCCTCTCGGGTATTGATTGCTTTTCTTCTCCAACCTTGACGTTAATCTTCCAATATCAATATCTCATTTTTTCACTATTCATACTTTTTAAGTTTTTATAAAAATACTAAAAACTAAGTTAATTATGAATTCAAAAAAGAATCATTCAAATCTAACTAGAAAATCGTTAAAAATCACAAAAATCCTCATTAATCTTTATAATCTAATTTTTGAAATCCTAGGTGACTTAAATTCTAGTAATTTTTGCTTTAATTATTAGATTAAGCTTAAATTTATAATAGATATTTAACACAATTATATTCACAAATCCAAAAAAAATTACATATAGATCTACTATAGAATTTTCAATATGTTTAAAAATATAAAATCTACTTTATTTCTCAATAACCATAGTCATCCAAATAGAACCTTAATTTTACATAGCACTTATAAAGTCACCACAAACTCAAAATCCTTGAAATCAATACTCAAAGAAATCTTATCAATTTTGTTCTCAAAATCTTGCTCTTTAATCAACAAAAGAACTCCCTTTCTATTGTAGGCACATGATTTAGTGCCTTGGATCTAATTTCAATGCTTAGTTCATAATCAGCCCTCCTTGGATTTCAATCCAAGGTTTTTATAGGTAATTTTTATCAAAAATTATTCTTTATTTTAATATTAAGATGCCTATAGTAATATTTTTACTAATCTATCTTATTTTATCTTATTTATGGCTCTATAAAGTAAGTAGAAGCTTTTTTTATAAAAAAAAATATTAACACTAAATATTTTTATCTCTCTATTTTTTTACCTATATTTTTTTAAGTAATTTTATAACTTAATCTTCAATTAAGCTTCTCTATAATACGTATCTGCTTTTATTTTTTTATCCTATAGCTATATTTTAATATAACACTGGTATTTGAAATCAAAATATGAACATGTTCTATTAATTTAATGCCACTTCTATCATAAGACATACTAATTCTTGCATCCATTAGAACACTACATACAAAATATCAAGTCTTACTATTAAGCCAAACCTCTATTTCACACATTACCAATGCTATACTTACATATTGGCTTCAAATATGCATGCATCACTATTATATCACCAATCAACAATATTCTAGCTAATACAAGAATTATAGAGTGGAAATAATATAATATTTTAGCTTAGATAATAATTATTTAAAAACATACAATTATTTCAATTGAACAACATCCATCTAATATAAATGATTAATTGGCAATTAGAATGATGTCATATTATATATCATCTTATTTGAGAATACATCAATGTTATATTATAACATGGCTATAGGATGAAAAAGCAAAAAAAAACATATATTATAGAAAAATTTAATTGAAGATTAAATCATAAAAATACTTTAAAAAATATAGGTATAAAAATTTTTAAAAATAAAAATAAAAAATAAAAAAATAGAAAGGTAATAAAAATATTTAGTATTAATATTATTTTTTATAAAAATAGCTTCTATTTACTTTATAAGACTATAAATAAGATAAAATAAGGTAGATTAGCAAAAATACTACCATAGGCATCTTAAGATTAAAGTAAAAGATAATTTCTAGCAGAAATCATCTAAAAAAATTCTAAATTGATACTTGGGGAGGGTCGGTTATAAACTAGGGCCAAAATTAGATCCTAAGGTACAAAATTGTGTGTCTATGGCAGATGGAATCTTCTTTGGTTTATTAAAAAATAGGATTTGAATAAAAACTTTAGAAGATTTGTTTTAGCATTGGTTTTGAGTGATTTGGATAGATATTGATTTTGTAAGAGGTTTGCAATGTCAAGATTGTTTTAGGTGACTTTGATTTTTATAAAATAAAATGGAATTTATATTTTTACAAATTTTGTAAGCTTGATAATAGATCTACAAAATAAATTTGTGGATTTGTGATTGTAGTTGTATTAAATTTATGCTATAAATGTAAGCTTGATCAAATAGTTAGATTAAAGATTATTAAAGTTTAACTGGGATAAGATCTCAAAAATTCAATTTTAAAGATTAGTGAGGATTTCTAAGATATTCAACAACCTATTAATTGGATTGAAGTGAAAATTATGTTTATAGATGGTAGACTTAATTTCTTACATATTTGTGAATTTTGAGAGCAATTAAATAGTACTAAAAAGAGATATTGGTGCTGGAAAATTAGCATCAAGATTGGAGAAGGAGGTCAGCCTATACTCAAGTAAATTTTTAGATTAATCTTCTATTTAGTAAATTAGATGTTCTTCAAAACTTTTGTTTCCAATTTAATTCTAGAGAGGTGTGCAAATTTTGAGTCAAAGAAATAATTTAATCATTAGTTATTGAGATTTCAATCTATTGTAAGAATTACTTAGAATTAGATTAGGATTTGTTTAAAATTTAGGATCTAATTAGGATTGATTTAGGATTTACAATTCAATAAGGATTGATTTAGAACTTAGGATTTAATTAGATTTTCTTTATGGCTTTTTTAGGATTTCTTTAAGGTTTTTTTTTAGATTTTTTTAAAAAAAAATTTAAGATTTCTTTAGGATTTTTTTTTGGATTTTCTTAGGATTTCTTTTGGATTCTTTTTTAGATTTTTTTAAAATTTCTTTAAAATTTTTTTAGATTTTTTTTATATTTTTTTATAATTTCTATAAAAAAATTTAATTAGATTTAATCAATGTTTGATTATATTTGTTTAGTTTCAATTGCAATTTACACTTGATTCAATTAGACTTGTGAGGATTTATTGTTGCAATTTTTTTTTTATCTTTCATAGTCAAGTACCCGATGCATTCTCAAGCAAGACTTTACATAATATGACACTAAGCACTTGGTCATAAGGACACGAACTAAAACAAATGCATAAGTTAGTAAAAACTATGTCAAAAGAAAATAACAAGATAGAAATAAAGAAGTATATATATTCAAGAAGAAATTGGAATGGCTATTGCCAAATACTAGAAAATACATGAGACTCTTAAATTAGACTAGAAGCAAGAAAGGAATTGACAAGAGTGAAGAAGGCTTCATTCTTGCTTCTATAAATACTATCTATTTAAGAGCTACATGGCGGCATTCTATAGGACCTCCTACACATGTCTAATTTGTAAGACACATGTCAAACTTGCAAGACAAGTTTCCTACATATGCACCACGTACTTAGCTTGTTTTATAAGCTACCAACATGTGTGACACGTGGCTAACTTGTTGACCAAGTTTCTAACCTACCAATCACTTATAGATATGTGTAAAGGTGATTTTGTGTCTATGAAGCTTCTAGAAAGCTTATCTATAAGATATTATCAAATTCACTTATTTTATTTTACTTCTATATTAACTAAATAATTATTGGAATAAATCTTATATCCATGACATTATCTTCCTTTCTAGGGACGAGTTCTACGAGGAACAATGATTACAAGTTAAGGAAGTTTAGAATATGTCGAATTGTGCTTGCCACATACTCCAATCTTTGTTTCCTTTGAAGATAGTTGATAGATCCTTTTAGTCATTGATAGTGTCCCATACCAAAGCAAGAGGACCACCCTGTTATTTGATCATTGTTGAGGCTTTCATAACTTCTTTTAAAAAAAATATTTGGAACACCATCACGAATAATTTCTACTTCTAAAAATATCACCAAACATCGGGAGTCTCTTCCAAGGTTGTGATACCAAACATGTTATATTTTGCTATCAATCCAAGCAAGGACATGTCGTTCTTGACGGTTTTCATTTCTATTCTATCATCTTAAAGGTTGTGATAGTCATAATGTCTTGTCCGATAAGTCAACAAACAATGGTTCTTGAGCTAAATTTATTGGTTGTTGATCCTTCATCTCTTTAGCACAAAAAAATTTAAGAAAATAACAAACAATGATATAAGATAGAATGAAAACCTCTATAGAATCTGCTTTGCTTTATAGCAAAGTTTTTTCTTGATTATTTATCTTAACTTTGATGGATGTTGTCAATGGAACGCATTATCTATTACTGATGTATTTGTGAGATTTCCAAATGGCTCCCATGTATGTTCACTAATATTGTATCTGCGCCAATGCACAAGATATTCTAGTTGATTTTGACACCGCCTTGAATCTAAAACCTCTTGTACTTCAAATTCTTTATTATTGTCTACTTCCATAGAAGGCAATGGCATTTATCTTCTTTCTTGTATATCCACTATCTTATATGGCTTGAGTAGTGATACGTGGAATACAAGATGGATCTTTATAGATTTTAGTAGGCATAATCAGTAATCAATTGGATTGATTTGTCCAAAAATCAAAAAAGATCGAAGCCTATGATAATCTAGTTTATTGCAAGGACGAATAGTCTTTATATTACAACAAAATAACCATATATTATTACCCATGTGGAATCAAGGTTGTTCTTTGCGATAGACATTTGTATTGATTTTTTGTTATTCTTGAGTTTTCTTTAATTGTGCTTTCATTGTTACATGTAGTTCTAACAATCGATTCTCCAAATCTTCTACCGCAAGATTGTTAGCTTTTAAAAAATCAAAAATATCAAGTTGTGGATGATAACCATAATTTACAAAGAATGGAGTTTGTTGAATAGATAAATGTATCGAATTATTATAAATAAATTTTACCAATAGAAAAAGAGTTGTCTAGTCATCTTGATGATAATTCATGGTACATCTTAAATATTGCTCTAAAACTTGATTTATTCATTCTATTTATCCATCAATTTGAAGGTGGAAAGCTGAAGATAGTTTTATATCCACCTTCAATATTTTAAAAAGGATTCTTTAAAATCTTGATATAAATTGTATTCCTCTATCTGATATAATATCTCTCAATAATCCATGATAACAATAGATATTATCAAAAAAGAATTTAATTATTTTTTCACATGTAATAGATTTTGTATATAATACAAAATGTGCCATCTTAGTAAAACAATCTACAATCACGAATATAGAGTCATATGAACTTAACTTTGGAAGATCTATGATAAAATCCATAGAAATAGAAAATCAAGATTATTTTGGTACATGTAATGGTTGGAGAAGTCTGTAAGGTCAGTGACAAGGAATTTTTGATCTTGAACAAATGTCACACAACTGTATAAATTCTTTAATAGCCTTCTATATTTTAGGCCATCAAAAATCTCTTGATATTAGCTCCAAAGTCTTATTATATCCAAAATATCCTGCCGTATGGAGGTTGTAACAAGCTTCTAGAGCACGTAGTTGTGTTGTATCTTTTAGAATATATAGGCATCCTTCTAAATAGAGCAAATCATTCTTGAACTCAAACTTTGAAGTATCATGAGACTTAGATGAATTATTCTTAATTTCATGGACAAGAGGATCTGAAGGCATACTGGACTAGATTTGCTTAATAAAAGTAGAATCAACAGTTAATGTTGATTTCATTGCTCAAAGATAAAATTGCTCCGACTTCAAGAGGATCATTCTTTGTTGATAAAAAGCTAAATTTCTTTCTTTTAGTACAAGATAAGAATGCTTAGAAAGGGCATCAAATAAACCTTATTGTTTTCTTTGCCGACAGGTGATGATAAACTTGAATCTTGACAAAGACATGCTTGAACAAGCCTGGCAACGACTGAGCATGCTGTCGTGTTGTAAATCAAAACATAGTGTGAAAAATATAAAAGAATGCATTAAAATAAAAAGATTAAGATTAGAAGAAAGGTTGATAGAAAATTAGTAGTAAGAAGATACAATGGAAATTTACCTTTAAAAGTGAAATTTCTTCAAATTAGTAAAAAAAAAAGGTTAAGGAAGTGGAAAAGACATGGGCTAAGAGGTCTATTTGACCAAGAGGATAAAAAAGACTAGGAGGGAGATGACAAGGAAGGGTCGTGAAGAAGAAGGAGGAGAGTTTTTTTTGAAGATATAGGATTTTTTTGATAGGTAATATATGTTTTTGGGTAGAGAGGAAGTTTAGAGAGGATTTTAAGTGCTAGTTTTTGTAGGTTTGTAGTAGACAAGATAAGAAACTCATAGAGACAATTCTCATGTCTTTTGATTAAGTATCAAGGGAGATATGAGTCGTGAAAGTTGCAAGTGTTTAAGACTAGGGCAGTGAGGGTTACTAAATTTCGGGCCTTGGTTCTTGGAAACCACTTACACTTTAGTGGCGAAATTTGTTGGGTTTTTGTTCTTTATAGAGTTAATTACTTTATATCAAAATCTCAAGTCAATATAACCTCTGAGCAAAGAGTTATGAGTGAAATTGCAACCGGTTTGAATGAAAAAAGAAATAGAGTGAAGGTAGGGTTGAGGGTTTGTATGGGCAATGCATGTGTGTGGGTTTTTTTGGGTATAAAGAGATTTAGGAAAGGAATTTGAGTGTGAAATTTGATAGACATGATCTATGTAAGTTAAGGAAGAGATGAGTGCAAGTTTGATACTCATTAGTCTTATAAATAAAATGTTATGTTCTTTCAAAGTGACAACGGTCTATCTCCAAATCAGTGAAGTTTGAGAGAGCATAACTTTGTGATCAGAGTAGTATTTTGAGTAAAATTTATTGGGATTTGTAGATATATGAGTCTATTAAGTTGTGTAAAAAAATGATTGCTATTGGAGTTATATTCGAGGAGTTATGAGGAAAGTTGTGGTCAGATCCAGAGTTGTTAGAAGGCAAAATTAAAGAAGAAGGATGGAACCTATAACTCAAGTTTGGAGAAGACTTTTGGAGCAATATTTGGAAGGTGTTTACAACATAATACAAGCTATAAGCCTACCAAATTTCAGCACTTAGATCTTCTTTAATGAAGAGCAATGAAGGTATGAAGCAAAGGGGGTCTAGAATCAAAGGCAGCATGGAGGGATTACTTTGACAACATGGTTCTCTCTAACCACATGAGCTATAATCAAAAGGTTTATGGAATTTGCTTTTTTACTTCCTTGAGTACCTTGTGTCCAAATTTTGCTTCAATTGATGTGATATCCTAGGATTTATGGACAAATTTGAGGGCGGGTTTTTAAAGGCAGAATATGTTAGGGTTAATAAAGTATGTTTTTATATAAATTCTTCAATTTTATGAACTTTATGAATCTCATCTTGCACTTGAGAAACTAGAGGCAAAAAAGACCTAGTGTTTCTTAGTGCTAAGACTCTCACCATGACAACGCGTACCGATATGAAATACTCGAGGTTCTTGTGATCCGTATACATGGTGGTTGGACTAGAAGCACCTTCTAGATAGTGATGCCATTCTTAAAAAGAATCCACAATTACAAAAGGTTCTTTATTGTGGATTTTATAATTGATTTTTGATACTAAAAATTTCTTAGAATGAAAAGCTACTAGGTGGAGTTTGTCATCTGCTCCCATTTGTGATAACACTGCCCCCAAAGCAAAGTTTGATGCGCCTGTTTCCATAAAAAAATGCCTTAGAAAAATTGATACAATACAAGATTGGTACAGAAGTAAAAGTTGTCTTCAAAGCCTCAAACAATGCTTCTACTTCTTTGCTCCACTCGAGTTTATCCTTAAAAGTTAAGCATATAAGTAGAGCTACAATTTGAAAAAAATTCTTGATGAAGATTTTGTAGTAATTGGCAATTTTTAAAAAGCATTGCATATCTCTTATTGTTTTTAGAATCTTCTAGTCTATGACTGTTTGGACTTTCTTAGGATCTATTTTGAGACCATTATTTGAAATGATGTATCCTAAAAAATCAACTTGAGTAATGTAACATATACACTTTTGCATCTTAGCATATAACCCTGTATCTCTAAATTTTTGTAATACACAACAAACATGAAACTTATAATCTTCTATATTCTTAGAATAGATTAGAATGTCTTCTAAATAACAGACAACAAAACCATCAAGAAATTCACAAAATATATCATTCATAAGATGCTGAAAAGCAATTGGTGCATTTATAAGTTTGAAAGGCATGACATTATATTCAAAATATCCATATCTTATTCAAAACATAGTCTTCTATTCATCACCTTCATTGATGCGTACTAAGTTGTATGCTCTTCTTAGATCTATTTTTGTAGAGATCTTAGTTTGATTCAGTTGATCAAGAAGTCCAGATATCAAAGATAGAGGGTATCTATTCTTCATCATAATCTTGTTGAGTCCTTGATAATCTACACACATCCATAGTGACCCATCTTTCTTCTTTACAAACAAGATAAGAGCTCCTGTTGGAAATTTTGAATGGCATATAAAATTCTTAGTCAAGTTCTCATTAATTCTTGAGTTCAACCAATTCATTCTGAGATAGATTGTAGATTAGTCCAAATGGAGGTTGAGTTTCCTCTTTCAGATCAATTGAGCAATCATATGGACAATGCTCCACAAGAATGTCTACATTCTTCTTCTCAAAAATGTCTTGATAATCTTGATATTAGCTTGGAATGCCACTTGAAGTCCTTCCACCATCAAAAATGGATGTAGCGTAAATAGCAAAAGATGATCTTTCTTTTGCTTCATTTATAAAAGCTTTTGCGCCTATAAGTATGGATTTAATATACTAGGCTTATGATTTGTTACTTGATTTACGAGACTCTTATTAATGCTTTGAAAAAAATCAAGTCTACAAGAAATCCAATCTATTTGAGGGTTATATTTTTTTAACCATAATAAACCTAAAATGACTGGATTAGAGGGAGATTTAATTATATTAAAAACTATACAACTATTATGACCATCTATTGTTATATTTATAGGAAGAATTTTATGAGTAATATTTCCAAAAGATAATGGACAACCATCTATGACTTCTACATGTACGGGTTTAGTTTTTTGTATTGAAGGTATTCTATAACTTTCAACAAATTCTTTATCTAAAAAACACGCTGAGGCTCTTGAATCTAGTAAGGCAAAGGTTTTGTGATTTTTAGGTCTTAAATAGATATCTACTATAAAACAAGGAGAAGGTTCTAAGGAGAGGATAGGACCTTTACTAGAAGTTGTAGAAGATTCTAACTGCAGGGTCCATATTGTAGCTGCACAAATTCGTTTTTCAATATATTGTCTTCTATAATAGTCATACTCTTTATCTTCTAATTGTGTCATTTCTTCAAACAATGTTGAGTAGTGTGCTTAGATTTTCCACAATATAAATACAATCCTTCTTGACAAGAATGAGGCTTTTGTTGTTCCATAAGAAGTTTAAAATATACCATGTCAATTTGCATGTCTTCTACTCCTAAATGTACATATTGAGAAGACGTTAACGTTGCCATTATATTGTAGTAACATTGAGGCTCTTTTGTACAGCTCTCCGATCAAAATTCAAAAAGCCAATTGTCATACTTTACAGCAAAATCAATTGCTTGACTCAATGTCTGAGGATCGGATAAGTTGAGCCTCAATTTTTTTATCTCATATTGTAATCTATAGAAAAATTGGCTAAAAAGCATAGCATCATCCTACTTAATGTCAATTGCTAATTGTCAAAATTGTGAAGCATATGATATCACTAATTGATTGTTTTATTGCAAGATACGGATCTTGTTAGTTGCGACATGAATTGTATCATATTTTCTATATATAGATCAAAACTTGATTAAAAATATCTCCAAATTATTCAATATTCAATCACGTTGTTTAAAAAAAGATAAAAATCTTGATAAAGCAGAACTTGATAGTAGAGCTCCAATAAACCTGACTTGTGACCCTTGGGTTGGATAACTTTGGGATTGAAGTTCAATCACTAGTTGTACTTGATTGATGAATCCTCGAAATTTAAATCTAGTACCATCAAACTTCTCCAACAAATTAATTTTTGATTCTTTGATGCTTAAATGGTATTCAATTGTAGGTGAAGTGGTATGGCTCGAAGCAGCTCAAATCATGTCTATATCTTCATTTCTTATTAATCTTATTGCTCTTTGTGGTGGTGCATTGAGTTGATATATTGCAAGTATTAATTCTCTCAATTGTTCTTGCATTTGTGCCACTGCACTCTTCATTTTAACAAGCTCTATCATAATACCACAATAGAATAGGAAAAAAATGTCTACTCTTACTATAAAATAAAACACTTAACAACAAAGGAAAAATTTCTAAGAACAATATTAGTTTAGAAGTGGATAATCTACAACTTCTAATATGCTTATGTCTTATTAAGAAAAATGAGTAATCTACTCTTAATCAAGAAGAGACAAAGCTTTGATATTGTAACTTTATTCTTGTCAATCTATCAAAGACACGAACTAAAACATATGCATAAGTTAATAAAAACTATATCAAAAGAAAATAACAAGATAGAAATAAAGAAGTATGTATATTCAAGAAGAAATTGGAATGGCTATTGCCAAAGACTAGAAAATACATAAGATTCTTAAATTAGACTAGAAGCAAGAAAGGAATTGACAAGAGTGAAGAAGACTTCACTCTTCCCTCTATAAATATTATCTATGTAAGAGCTATGTGGCGGCATTCTATAGGACCTCTTATACATGTCTAATTTGTAAGATACATATCAAACTTGCAAGATAAGTTTCCTACATACACACCATGCACTTAGCTTGTTCTATAAGCTACCAATATGTACGATATATGGCTAGCTTGTTCTACAAGCTACCAACATGTACAACACATGGCTAGCTTCTTGACCAAGTTTCTAACCTATCAATCACCTATAGATATGTATAAAGGTGATTTTGTATCTATGAAGCTTCTAAGAAGCTTATCTATAAGATATTATCAAATTAACTTATTTTACCTACTTCTATATTAACTAGATAATTATTGGAATAAATCTTATGTCCGTGACACTTGGCTATAGAAGGTAAATTTGTATTTTACAACTAACCAAGAACCTAACAATTCTAATAAATTTTTAAATAAATTCCAATTAAATCCTTAACAATCTTAATTAAATCTTCAAATAATTTTTTAAAAATCCTAAAAAAATCCCAATGAAATCATAAAAAATATTTAAAAATTTCTAAAAAAAAGTTCTAAAGAAATTACAAAGAAATCTTAAAGAATTCTAAAGAATTTCTAAAAAAATCATTAAAAAATCTTAAAGAAATCCTAACCAAATTTTAGCTAATTCTAAAAAAATTCTAAATAAATCTTAATCAAATTTTCATCAAATCCTAAATAAATCCTAATAAAATCTTAATCAAATTTTAATCAAATTTTAATCAAATCCTAATCAAATTCTAATAAAATCTTAATATAATCTTAGTCAAATCCATATAAAATTTTAATATAATCCTAACAATCCTAATCAAATCTTAATCAAATCTTATTCAAATCCTAATAAAATCCTACTTAAAGTCTAATAATCCTAATAAAATCTTAAAATATCTTAAATAAATTTTTAATCAAATCATAACTAATTTTAATAAAATTTTAAAAAAATTCTAAATAAATCTTAATTAAATTCTGATAAAATCCTAAATAAATCCTAATAAAATTCTAATCAAATCTAATAGTAGATTTAAAACCTCAATAATTATAAAATTAACTATTAATCTTCATTCAAAATTTTTATACTTCTTGATTTATTAGCTGAAAATCAGCTTACAAAATTTGAAGAAATTTAAATTTACAAATTAGCAGAAAAAGCTCCTAATCCGCTCAAGTATTAGCCATTCTTCTTCTCTAATCTTGATGTTAATTTTTTAATATCAATAGCTCCTTTATGCACTATTCATATGAGTTAAAATTTTACAAAAGTACTAAAAACTAAGTTAACTACCAGTTCAAAAAAGAACCATTCTAATTTAACTAGCAGATTGTTCAAAATTACAAAACTCCTCACTAATCTTTAAAATCCAATTTCTAAGATCTTAGCTCATTTAAATTTTGATAACCTTTGATCTAATGGTTCAATTAAGCTAAAATTGACAACACATATTTAACACAACTATGTTTATAAATCCACAAATTTTTATGTATAGATCTGCTGCAAAACTTATAAATTTTTCCAAAATATGAATCCATTTTATTTTTCAATAATCAAAATCATCCAAACAGAACCCTGACTTTACAGAGCTTTCACAAAGTTATTACTCACTCAAAAATCTTAAAACTAATATTCAAAGAAATCCTATCAAGTCTATTATTTAATCTTATTTTTTGATCAATAAAAAAAATCTCTTTTCTATTGTAGGCATATAATTTTGTGCCTTGGAATTTGATTTAAACTTTGGTTCACAATCAGCCTTCCTTGGGTATCAATCTAAGATTTTTTTAAGTAATTTTTGCTAGAAACTATCTTTTTTTTTCATTTAAAGATGTGTATAGTATTATTTTTGCTAATCTATCTTTTTTTGTCTTATTTATGATCCTAAAAAATAAGTACAAGTCTTTTTAATAAAAAGGTAGTATTAACATTAAATATTTTTACTATCTTCTTATTTTTTACTTATATTTTTTAAAATAATTTTATTATTAGTCTTTAATTAAGCTCTTTTATTTTATTTTTTATTTTTTTGTTTTTTTACTCTATAGTTATATTATAACATGATACCATATTAGAACATGACAATGATGCATAAAAATAAATAGAATCTAGATCTAGATTCAAATTGCAGCAACTTCAATAAACAAAAAAAATGCCAAACAAGCACACATCAAAAAATGCCAAACAAGCACACATCAAAAAAAGAAGTGATTTTTTCTTTTTTCATGATAAATACTTACAAAAATTAATAAATTTTGATATTTACTTGAAGTATTTATCATGAAAAAAGAAAAAATCACTTCAAACCAATTGCATGTTAATTTCAATAAGTGATATTCAATAATTTTTAATTTTAGTATTTAGTCACTCATGTGTTTCATATTTAGAAATCTTCTACAACATTAAGATGGTCTTCTGTTATTTCTTAAATAAAATTTGGAAAAAAAATAGTAAATCTTTAAATATTTTTGGATGTTTTATACCAAAAAGTGCAAGTAAAGAACAAAGTGGTTCTTTCTTATCAAATAACAGGACTAGATCGATTGAAAATTATATACATTAATACAAATCTTAAACCCTGAATTTTCTTAATTATCACTTACACTAAACAACTATGTGGATTATTCATTGATAATAGCAATATCATGCCGTGATATGGCGTGCCATTTTCTCAGTTTAACATAGAATAGGAAAGATTTTTGTGGAATTATCTACATCATTTCATATTGTTACATATTTCTCAGTGTTTTTTATACCAAATTTTAATTGATTATTATCATGTTACTGAACATGCGACATTGTCTATAGATCAGTTGTACAGAGATGGGCAGACGAAGTATACAGCACTTCATTTTGGTGCTTCATTTTAAGCAATCTGTGATTCTGAATACAAACGTTATCATTGTTGCATCCCCATCTCTCAAGTCCATGAGTGATGTAACTGAAGTTGGTACAATTCCAGTGCGTTAAGTTCGAGGATACCGTCTATAATCTCTCTTACCACATTATTAAGGTCATGTAACATGCACGGTTCGCAGTGCTATTTAGGTTGTTCAGATGACACGACAGCCCAAGACAAACTTATAGTTGAATGGACAAGCATGGGCATTGCAGTGCATTTTCCTCGGTGATATGGTGCATTATCCACATCGGCCGACTATCTAGCTTTTGATTCGAGAGTTCCGATCCAACAGAACTCAAGTGTATAGCGGGCTGGTAAATGTGTACAGCACTGGTTACTGATGTGTCTATTTCCGGCAACGTATGTACCTAGTTAATAGGCACCCGCTCCTGCTAGCAACGAAAATATCCTTGAAATGTAAAGAAAAGTGTTCTGGGATGTTGACTGCGGTGTTCATTCTTGTGAGGTATTACTGAAATCGCCAGTATTGAGACAGTGGCCCGCCTTGATCCTAAGACAGGTTTTGTACTGCTCGTGCAGAAGATCTAAATTCATCAGAATTATGAAGTATGCAGGTTCTACTGGCGCACTTAAGGTATTGCCGATATCAGTCGGACCTTAGCCGCAAAGCAAGAACCAAACCTTCCTATTGCACCATGGGTAGGCACCGATACAACAGGTGTACATCGCCAAAAATCAACCAGGGTGCGTTGTAGAAACAGCAGACGAAATAGAAGCCAGAAAAATCTCGGGCGACAAGTGCAGGAAAAACACGATTCGGCAACGTGGAGATTGCCACTACACCATCCAAAGCTTCCTAGGAAAGAGGACATGGCACGTGACTATCATTGAGAAAAAAAAGGGCTCCAAAAACACTAAGCACATGAGCTTCATAGCATATAAACCCTCGAAAGGAACACACAACTCACGGGCACAACAAAACTGAAAACATATTAACAGTTCACGGCACCAGGGCAGCCAACAGCTCGCAGATGTTTGAGGGGGGGGGGTGGCACTATAAAGGGGACAGATCGTGCAGGAGCCGCTTGCCCTAAAACCGCCGTTCATCTTCACGGGGGTGAACGGATGACGAATGCAGAAAATCGTTTGTTTCGACGGCGAATCCCATAATTCATCCATATGGATGTAGGGTTTGTTGGAAGCTCATCAGTCTATTGCTATCGAACTTCCAGGGCCAGCATTAAATCTGCAGAACACCACGCACTTGCACGGAAACTTACATGAAAATGCCATCTATTTGAAAGTTTTTAAAAATGTTTTTTTAAAGAAAAATTAAAAGGAAAATTCTCAGTTTTGAGAAATTTTTTGAGGAAATATTACTCATGCAAGTAAATCTGAAGCCATCTTAATTTTAATAAAAATATGATCTCATTCTTAGTAAATTTTCATAGTCGTGTAAATTTTGGAACAAATTATTAAACATATACTTGGACATGTTTTTTAAAATGCACAAAATTTGAACTCTCATTTAAATATCTATATAATAGAAATTTCTAAAACTGATCCAATGAATTAAAAACTGTTAAAGAGATTTTTTTAAATCAATATTCAACGTAACATAAATATTAATCAATGACATGCTTTATGAGTTATTTTATTAAAAACAAATATGAAATAATCAAGTTATAAAATTTTATAAAATCTTATCAAACTTTTGAAATAAAATACATTTTATAACCTTTTCATAAAAAAAATTATTTGCACAAGATTGTTTATATATATATATATATATATATATATACTAACATAAATCTTTGATTTTTATTTTTGATATTATTTTTTGATAAATAATCTTGCACAAAAAATTGCATGCTTATTAATTAAACTAACATTAACAAAAATAAAAAATTATCATAATTAATAGATATATTTTTAAATTTTAATTATTATATTAAAAATAATAATTATATAAAATGAAATAAATTGTTGCAATCCTTGTTTATGCTTCTTCATAATATTAGTAGATGTTATGCACCACTAATCCTATACATGTTGTGTATATGCAAAATTAGTTCACAATCAATACATTATTTGTATATAGTATACATTGTATAATAATAGAATTATATCTTGTCATCTAATTGTATTTAATGATACTACTATTTCTTTATTTGCTGTCAATAATAATTTTGTGATCTCTTTTAATTATTATAGAGCTATTATCATGTGAAGACGCCCATTCCACAGCCTTAAAATCAATCTATAATCACTGAAGTGAAGTATCAATGTAACCATTCTATTTTGTAATCATTTAAACTCTATTTATAATGATTTATAATCAATAAGTGAATAAATCATATTTTTGAATATGTATAAAAATATGATTTAAATAAATATATTTACATTAAGTCTTCAAATATTTTATTTTATTTTATTTTTTATCTTCATGCTTTCTTCTTTAAAAGACAAAATATTATCATACTACGATCTTTTATAGATTTTTAAAGTTATACTTTCCTTAATACTATTAAAAATTATACAAATAAGCATTAAATTATTATTTTTCTAGTTTGTAAATATAAACAAAGTATTTATTTGTTCTATTGTGAAACTACATAATATTTTTAAATTTGATTTTGTAGATTTTGTGCTCTAAAAACAATGTCATTTAATCTTATTGTTATTCATTGTTTTCTATAATAATTTATAACTTTCTATTTCTAGACAATAGATTATTGATCTAATTTTATATATAAATAGCATAATAATAATAATTTTTAATGATATTTATAATACATTTATTAATATAATATTGTAAAAGTAAGTGTATATATATATGCCATGAATGTTTCGTGGGTGAGACTGACAGAAGATGCTGCTCCCGATGGACAGTGGCTGTTCAGTCATGACCCAGTTGCTACTGGAAAGGAAACCAGTATATACTAGTTTTATGCTAATGTCTGTAAATATGGTATGCATTCAGGCCCGTTTATTCACGTTTGCACAAGCAACAGAGCTAGTCAGAATGTGGATCAATCAGTAAGTTCTGCTGGTACGTAAATGGCAGGCACTGCAGGTAGAGATTACCCAGTCAAACATTTTGTTCTTCGCTTAACAATTTACACAACCAGTTCGGGGACAAGAATGTATCCTCGACATTTCTCTTGTTTGCTCACTAGAATCATCACATATTCACTGAATCTCCAAGCTCGTGGTTCTTGTTGAAAACATCAAAAATATGCAACAAGATTTGAATGTGTGATCCTTAAATGGAGAGGGTGATTGCAACAATCTTCGACCCCTAGTAGAAGCCACAATCCTTTTCCCAATTACTGTCGCTCAATTTAATCAAAATAAGTCAAATGTGCATAATAAATATAATATTTATTTTGTGCATCTTTTACTGAGATTATATTCTAATAGTTAATAGATTTTATGATAATTTTTATATTCTCAATTAGAATATTTAAAATGTTATAGTATAATGGACTTGTTTATTTGTTTTTATTGTTATTGTTGTTTATTTTTAAAGCTTAGATTATTTGGTTAATAAGGACTATAAAGTTTGATCTATAAATTTCTAAAAAACTGATTGCTAAATAGTTTAGTTTGTTTTAAAAACCAATCAATATTTTATGTCTATAAAAAATATATATATATATATATATATATATATTATAAGTTTTTTACCTTTAATTGCATCATGATTTAAATCGGTTCTATAATATACATTAAAAAAAAATTGGTATTAAAAATAAAATTTTATTATATATTAGTAATCTTACTAAAATTCTAAAATATATTTGTTTTTTGGCCTATTTTTGTTGCTATATTTAAGTATTATTGCTACTAATTATTTGATCAATTTTTAATTTATAAATGTTCTTTAAATTTACCATAATATGATTTATATTTTTATATATACTACTGCATTTTTTTAATGTTAATGATAAACTAAAAAAAATGATTATTATAATAATTGATGATTTTAATTGATATAAGATTATCTTGAAGAAATAATAGTTATTAAAGTTATCTTAAAGAAAAATTATTATTAAAGAAACAATAGTTTTAACTTAAAAAGATATATTATTTTTTAGGTCTTTACAATAGTAGTTGTTTTCTAATATAGCTAGATGAAGAAGCATTATGAAGAAATCAAAATTAGGTATGCATAAAAATAATTTTTCATCTTATTTTATATTCAAAATTAGTTATTCGTATTTAAAAACTAATCAATAAAAATTATAGAAGAAAATCTATAACTAATAAATAATGTTATAATACTTATAACAAAATTATGTAGTTATTTAACTACTTAAGAATAATTTTTTAAAGTAAAAAATATTAATAATATATTTTTTACATTACTATTATATTATTACAATTTTTTTTTACTTTATTTTAAAGTTTTTTTAATTAATTTTTTTATTTCTTTCAATATAAAATTGCTAACTATATTGATTTTTTAACTTTTCTAAGTTATAGTTTTAATAAAAGTATAATGTATTTTTTTATAGTATGTAAAAAATATCATCTTTTAATTACAAATTATTTTAAAATTTATATTCATTTATTTTTATTTAAGTATTATAATATTATATATATATGAAAATCAATTAGATCAAAAAATTTCTACAAGATTCGTATGGTTTTTTTTTTTTTTTTTTTTTTAATTAAGATATATGTATATATATATATATATATATATATATATATATATATATACATATGGTGTGTTTTTAAAAGATAACTCTTTAAAGTTTTATTAAATTTTATTTTGAATTTTTGAAGCTTTTATATTTATATTTTGGTGTGTGTGTGTGTATATATATATATATATATATATATATATATTTGCATACGTAATTTTATATTTGTGATAAATAAATGAGATTTTTTATAAATATATTTGTCTTTTAAGTAGTTACAATGATATTGTAATGGTTTAAATGTTTTTTTGAATAATTATAAAAAAATATGATTATGTTGTAGAAAATTAATATGAAAAATTGGAACTTCAAATTTACAATGCTGTTTCCTTAAATTTCTAAAACTTAATATTCAACATGTAAATGGAACTTCTTCAATTGCAATAAAATAATCTATGTGGTTTCAGATTTATTAATTATTTAATATTTGAAGACAAATGAAATACAAATGAGATAAATGATACTTGCAATACATATATTTTGTTTACTATTGAATTTAACTTTAAGATTGATTAGTCATAAAGATAAGAAGTTGAAAAGACTTCCTTAACAATTGCATTATGTAAAGCTATTTCTACCAACTATCCTTAGGCTGCAGAGTTATTGAGATTTCATATCTTGTAAATAATCTACATCCTAAAGTAATTTCCTCTTCGGTTTTGTGTATAGTATTAAAGACTGTGTCTGCTGCGCGACGAACGTCGTTCATCCAAGTCAACGCCGACGAGAGGTACACACGATCATCCAAGGGCAAGGCAATGAACTGGATGGAATTAGAATGACAGAGAGAGGCTCATTATCTGTTCATTATCTGTTCATCCGCGGGTATGGCGAACCGTAATGTAGAGTATTCCTAGTCACATACCAAACCCTATACGACTTACGTTTCCACGTTTGAGATGCGCCCTGAAACCCTAACGTCTCCGAGAGATACAGCAACAAATAGGAGCTCCTCGACGGCTAAGTCTCATCTTTCTAGTCTTCCTCTGCTGCGATGCAGATGACTCTACTATTGAGCGTCTTGTGTCGCAGTGTCGGTGTTGGATCTAGTGTGAGTGCATGTAGTTTTGGACGGATGAGTCGTTCTGCTTTGCTTTCGTAGCCAAATGCAGTGGTTGTTGTGCTTGGCTATACAACAATCCTGCGGAGGTCTGACGATGTATCTCCTCATTTTTGGCGGCGGATGTACTTGCAATGGATAAGGTTTTCTGTCAATTTTTAGGGTTTGGCTTGTCTCCTTGGTCTCTTCTTGGTTCAGTTTTGCACGAAGTGTGCTCCTCTATGCTGTACAAATTGTGCTAGTCTTGGATATGGATGTGAAGAGACCTAACTCATAGTATTCGCTCCTACGAATACTATTACTGTCCCTCTTCACACACATGGTTTGTGTTGATATCAGCTGGTTTCTCTTATCGGTGGGAAGTCATGTTAAACTACGACACGACATGATAAAGTATATTGGTTTAGGGTTGTAGGTGGTGTGAGAGGTGGGAACATGCATCGTGATCAGCCTCCTTGCGGTTGTGCAACGGGGTGCGATGGATCACCCAATGCAAAGAGAGATGCAGAGTTCGTTGAGTCGTCTGGGCGATTTCGTCTGAGCTCGAGACGAATTAAGAACTGCTACAGAGTTATGATTGTTTTGGAAGTGGAGGTTTGGTCGCGGATAGGGTGTGTCGAGATGGTGGGAAAGGTCGGTGATGATGAAACAATGACAAGCATATAACTGAGTGGCAATGCCACGTGGAGATTCATAGGATGCTGAGGCTTTTCCCGAGGGTGAGCGTGCATTAGTGTGTGGTGTTGGGTGGAGTGATCCATGATGAAGAAGGTTCCTGCAACAAGGTTGCGTGAGTTGATCACTGTGATTGCTTAGGACCGAACTGCCTTCCTTCTGAGATTGACGAGTGATGCGTGTGGGTAGATGAGGATGTGGGTCTGGCACACAGGGATGCCCCATAACCGAGTCTGCAGCAGTCTTCCGTGTCTTGGAGTAATTACTGCCGCATGGGGCAGAGATGGTGGGTAACTAGAAGAGGGGCAGAGAGCGTAGTAGTGTTCCTCCCTTGCATGTGAGCAATATAGGTATCAGACCTGCATTTTCGTAAACGTCATTTACTAAGCAATAAGAGGACAAAATAATGAATTTATGTTAGTGCACGAAGTAACTAAATCTCCCTGACAAATCATCTAAATATGAATGTACAACGTGTGAACAGAGATACAAATTTGACTCAAGCAGCTTGTTATTTTTAATGAAAGCAATACTCTAATGCCTATCCCGGACTACCACTGTACAAGTTCTAGTGCAAAATTTTAACTAATGAATTTTTAAAAAAATTACACACAGAACTGGTCCACATTCGAAATGTAGAAAAATTGAATTCTGATATTCGGAAACTTCAATACTAGGGAGAATTCAAATGTAGTGGTGCGTGGAACTAGGGTCTTTTATGTCGGAGGACTCCCAATCGGTTTCTGTGTACCATGAAGTCTCGCAGATGGGTTCATTATGAATTATTAAGTCATTCAGGAAATTCAGACTTGGATGCAGAAGTTTTAAAAAATTTGCCGATGTGAAATCAAAATTTTGCTGTCATGGTTGGTTGCGAAGTATATTGACGTAACTAATCCATACACCTTAAAACGCTAGTAGTGTTATTAGCGTGACTACTCATCAACATGTCATAACTGTTTATAGTGAACCAGAACTATTCATTATAAACAGGTCTATTCCCTTTCAAATATATGGGTAAATGAACAACAACGCATCTCACTATTTTTCAAAAACCTTGAATTGGACTATTTTCTGCTGACATCAATGTGAAATATTATTCACAACTGAATCATGTTTTAGAACCTCAAAATATAATTTACGAAAAACTACAACTAATCATAGAACACATGTAATTAAAGTAAGGCAGAAGTGAAAAACATAACCTGGATACTGATTTTAAATAACATTTGTTATTTAGCATCTTTATTCTATGAAATATGTAACTTATCATGTTTCATACTGCAGAATTTCAATTTCAAAAAATAGTTTTGTTAATTTTGTTTTACAACAGCTTCTGCAAAAATACCAAATTTCGTTAAGGGTGGTTTCTACATGCTTACGTAATGGTACAAGGTATTAAAATCAGTAATTTTTCCCGTGACTACTGTGATGAATATTGAGGCATGTCAGAAGGACAGTTTAAAAATATTATTAAAATCACAATAATAATATAATTTTTTAATTTGATGGTTATTTCTTCTATTAAATACAACTTCAGAGTCCACATCCTATTCCTACAACAAGACAGTTTTAGAAGAACACACGCCACACAGATAATTAGTCAATTAAACCAAAACAAATAATTTACTCACGAAAAAAACATACAATTTCATCACCACAGATTACATTAGTCAACACAACCTCAATAATATCACCATTCGCACAACGCCTAGTGAATTTTAGAAGAGCTAAAGAGAGTTACAGTGATATTAACGAAACGGTTTGCTCAAGAGCTTTCTAAATGTGGCTAATAAGACAGCCTGGGGTGTGACAATAACGGGGTCTAGGCTATTTATAGCTGACCTCAACGGTCACGGCCGTCAGCCGGACACCCGGCGCCCGGCCGTCAGGCCAGGCGCAGGCGGCGTTTATAGGCCCCCAAACGGTCCGTTCTAAGAATGCCACCCCGGCCCCACCCGACGGGTTCTCGGTCCGGCCCACCCCAGCCCGACCCGCGCCTCGGCACTTTTTTCCCCGGGGACCAGTTCCTGGCCTGGATCGACGAGTGTTGCACCTCATCGCACTCACAATTCGCAGCCGCACCTAGAAATTCCTGCAAATCCACGTCGCTGCACAAGTCCTGGGCTCTCATGGCCCTCGTGTTTGTTTGTAGCGTCTGTCTTCATCGGTCCTGTACCTGGCTTTGTTGGATTCCGTCAGGAATTGCAATCTCGGAAGCCTTGCCTCGGGTTTAGATTCTGGGTGTCAGGTTTTGGATCTGAATTCGTGCTTCTCAGGGGCTTGATTTATCTTTTCATTGACCAAGAGCATTTGGGGTTCGGCTGTTTTGATTGAAGGAAGCCGAAGTGATGGGTGTTCGGGTTTTTAATCTTAGAATTTGAGGACCAGGACGTGGTGGAGGAGGGATGTTGTGGGGGACGTTCATGGCGATGGGTTCTACGAGGTGAAGAGGGTGCGAGTATCCTTGCGCCGCTGTTGATGGTGTTTTGGTCTCTGTCAAGTGGAAATTTGCAGCAATTTTGCAGGCATCATGATGCTGGGTGTCAGGAGAGGAGACATGGGGACTTACTTCAAGAGGAGCCAGTTTAAGCCCCTGGTGTCCTCGTTTCGGGAGGATCCAATTGGCACTGGTGGAACAGTGTCGAAGGTTGATTCCTTGATTGGGGTGGAGCTCGGCACTTCAATGAAATTATCAATTCTCAAGTTGGATGGCAGTCATTTTGGTATGTGGCTGTCGGATTCTGTTGTTCCTGTTCAGGGGAGTTCATTATGTTAATTCTCTATGTGCAACCAGGTCTAGGGCTTTGTATACATGGTCGAATGTTCCTAGAACTTTCAGAGTTGCTGTCATTTCCCTCATACTGCATGTACTTTTATTGTAGCTTGAGAAGCCGCATGCAACGACATGGTCAGTACAGCTGACCTAGTAGAGCCTCCATTGGCTGGGATTGTGTTTCTTGCATTTCTTTCATTTCCTGCCATATTAACACCTACTAGCTTATCTTGCGGTTTTGTTTTTTAATCACTGCTTTTTTTAGTACCATCAGTAGCATTGTGTATATTTTTCTTGGTTCATGATGTTTCTGAACTCGATTTGCAATGCAGACGTGGTAGTGCTTACCAATTCTAAGGTCAGGGACCTGAAGCAAGCTGTCGTGAAGTATGTTGACCACTTGGAACAATCAGAGCTTGGTCACAAACGCATTTCATGGTGGGCACATCACATTCCATCGGTTCCTGTGCGCGTGTTGCATGCTGCATGCTGAGATGTTTTTGTCCTGAAAATCCACCCTCACATTCGAACTTCCCGACTCATTAAACCGAAACAGATGAAAATGGTGTTGAATTACAATTGTCAAGCATTAGGTTAGGGTACATGGGTTCTAAAGTTCCTTTACTTGATTATATTGCAGGCAACATGTCTGGGGGCACTTCTGCTTGTGTCATGGGAACGAGAAGCTTGTGGACGATGATGCGCGACTTGCTGGGTTTGGGATAAGAAACAACGATCAGGTGAGTTAGGCGACCTCTATTACAGTTGAGTATTGATTCTCAAGACAGTCTAAGCTCACCCGTTATCGTTTAATTCTTCTTTGTAATTAATGCAGTTGATGTGCTGCGTAGTTCTTCTGTGCGTGTGTGTACCCACTGCATGAACTTTGTTGCCCCCTTGCAATTGTTCGTGTCCTCTTTCATGCAATGTGCCTGGTGTAGTTCTTAAATTTTGATTTTTGTACAGCTGAGGTTTGAGCATCATGTCTCAGTGAAAGACGAAGGCCAAAATCTACGTGCCAAAAAACGTCGCTTCTTTCATGGCCTCATAAAAACTGATCGGAAGACTTCTGCATCAACCGCCTCCGTCTCGTAATTGGACACACTTTGGGTTGACCTCGGCTTCACTGCTTGTGAGAGTAACATGGAGGTCATTGGGAATAATGCCGGTCACAATAAAGATTGTGCTGCTAGTAGAGTGCCATTAGAGACTAATTCTACATCAAAAAGGACGAAAAATGAGTGAACACAGAACTACATAATTTCTTTGCGTTTTCATATGTGAATATGTCCATGTTTCTGCTCCTCCTGAACTTCATATGCACATGTATATAATTATATTGGATCCTGATTTTCTGGATGTAGTTAATAATGCATACTGTCATTTGTCTTGTAAAAGTCTCTGTGGCTTAGTGTACTTTGTCAAACGAATGTTCGCGACCGAATGGCAGCAGCACTATACTTACCCAACAAATATTTTCACATCAAAGATATTTTATTCTGAAAAGTAGGGATGATTCCTCTTTTCTAATGTTTCATTTAAACTACTTTTGACATTGTTACGAAGAACGTTTTTTTTGTCATAATAGGAAAACTTCACTACTGAATACAAATCACTATAATTAACTTTATAACATAATCAATTATCATAATGATAATTGTGACTGCAACTGAATGTACATATTAACACCGTAACCAATTCAACATATTGCTTTAATTTTGTCAATCCTATTTGAACATGTTGAGTCACAAATTGTAAAGCTAACCAACTATCTTATGCAAGCTCTGCAACATACAATATACGCAACACTTCTGTAAATGTTGACTTTAAATCAGATAATGAAAAATTCCATCGTAAAGCAAGCATTACATATTTCAATTTTAAAGTTCCATTATGTAGTTAAAAACGACACAACAATGTATTTAAGTTACAATGCACGTGACGTTGCTATCAGAAAACAAAACAAAACATTACAAGATGTTATAGTTCTTTTCATGCCTTGAATACTGTTAAGCAAGAACTGACATGGGTGATTCGAGGACTCACCTTTTCTTTCTCTCTCTCTCTCTCTCTCTCCCTGTTGGTGAAAATCTAGCGTTTGAGGTTTTACAGTGTGCCAGGCATCGAGTAAACACAAGGTGATCTTCCGCGTGCGAATGACCGACTTCTACTACTGCGAAGAAGTTAACTACGACAAGTGTTTGTAACATGAATTGACTGGGTTGATAGATTCTATTGCCAAGTTTTTTACAGAAGTTGAACTGGTGTCGAGTCGAGGAAGAAGTTTTGGGTTGGCTCTGGTTGTTGTGGCATCAGGGATTCTGTCTTTGTGAGATCAGCTGGCCAGCAGAGATCCAGGTTGGTGACACAGGCAATTCCAGTTGTTGGATCAGATGCAGTGTCGAAGACGATGGTGGGGGCTGCTGCAGCAGTTATCGCCAAACACGTGAAGCTGAGTGCATTGCCAAGGAGTACTAGCGGAAGTTGAACACACACTTTTAACTCATTCTATGGCAATGGGAAGATTGATTTGATTGAATGTAGGGTATGTGGTTAATAATTGAAGATTTTGGATCTTGCCTGCTTACTTAAAATCATAAGTGGTTCTTCCAACACTCACACATGGAACTGCTGATTTCCTGGTGGTTTGGGAGGAATGTAATGGCTGGGAAATCTATCCGGTTTACAACGGAGCCAGATTCACATTGAAGACGCCATGTAAAGACACTGCAGCGATGGCCAATTACTACACATCTGAGTAAAAGTTCGCCTGCATTGGGTTATCGAAGAATCGAGTCTAACCTTCTGGAATGCATTGAATCAAGATTGACTTCACGATTTACAGTACCTAACCGATGCTCTATTACAACTTCAGGTTTCAGTGTAAAATTTGAGAGTTACAGTTCATCATTCTTCATGGCTTAGTTGCGGGCTTGCGAAGTAGTGGAGACTGCTGTGGAACATGCTCTAGAGGTCGGGGTTACCTGTCAGAGAAGGAGCTGTAGAAATATCAATAATGTAACGGAACCCAACCATCAATAATGTTCTATTTTCCTGGTCTGCTAGCACGAACGCAGCTCAGGGTAATCTTACGAGTCTTGCAGGTTTCGATGATTGCGTTAAATCTTGATCCGAAGTGATCTGTTTGTAAGCTCTTCACTGCTTACGTTTCTGGGTATGGAAACATCACTAAGTAAAGGATGATTTTGTTTATCTAAATCTTATCTGCCTGTACATGAGGGATGGAAGTAACTTGAAGAAATTTCTTGTGATGTTCAATAGCTACACTTGTACTGTTACATTCCTTTTCTCCTTTACTGATTCGACCACTACGGTATTGCTGAGCCTGCATTGTTGTCTGCAGCCACCGAGAGCACTCATAGAGGAATGACGAGGCTTGAGGATAGCAAGAACTCATTGGCGAACTCGACTGTGACTCGATTGCCCTGGTGCATGATACTGTCAGCAACGATTGAGTCAATCCTGCAATCAGTTACGCTGCACCCTGTCTGCAGAAAGACGATACAGAGCTCCTTGCTGCACGAGTGTCGGAGCCAAAAATGACCTGCGGAATGCTGTCATTTACGTCCTCGTTACATTCCTGAATTTTTTTTATTTTTTATTTTTATTTTTTTATTTTCCCCCTTCTTATCGAGTGCACATACTAGCGCACTGAGGATTCTAGACAAAAAGCTATTAGGAAGTCAACAACTGATCAATTGCCAGAGTGTCAGACATGACACGGTAAGGTGACCTTAAATATGAACAGATCCCCTTTACAAAGAAAGATACCGTTGCAGAAGTGCACAGAATTTAAGACAGTCTTGTCTGCATTACTGGAAGAGAAAAAAAGAAAAGAAAAAGAAAAACAGAGGAAAAAAATCCAACCCGGAGACGAATGGTACAATCGTGCTCTTCGTCCTCAACATGGAGATAAACCAATAAAAATTTCTATTGATTTTCACAAGCTCAAGTTGGAAGCCATGCTTCTGATGACTGAGAACTCATGAAAAAAGCTATAAAATGTAACACCCATTTAAAAACAGCACAAATGCGGTGCCGAGCCTTGCAAAATGAACCACCGTAGGGATGGCAAAAAAGGGTCCCTCCGGTGCCCACGCTCAACATTGGACCAGTCCGGTTTCCGACTAACCTTCACCTTCGAAACATCTTCATTCGAAGCCTCGGAAACGTGTGCGGCCATCTCAGAATTACAGCGAGCGCCGGAGATATCTCTATGATATTTGACGACGCTAAGTCTCCATCTTCGAATACAGCTTTGCAAGCCTAAAAAAACACATACCTGAAACAAATTTTGACTGACCAAGCCACAGTCGACTGCGAAATTGTTTCGGCATCGGCTTTGGCTGCCCGTCAGATCACACCTTGCTATCCTACGAGCTTCTCCAGCGACTGCTAAAACGACGCTACCGGATGATGAACCTTTGGAAAGCTTAACTACAAAAATGAAACAAGTATATTCAGGTAGATGGGCGGAGCTGCACAATGGCGCCTATGAGTTGCTCGATGTCCTCTTCACGAATCTGCCCTTCATACGGGGGCGACGCTCCGCATTGACCTTCCTGACCTCATACCGGATCTTCTTCGAGAACAGGCGAGTTGCCCGCTTCTCCTTGTACCGAAGGACTCTGGCATCCCTGTCACCGCCGCTCTGGTTGCCATCGGCCGTAGAGAAGTCCATGTCCAGGACCAGGCCAACATCACTACCTGAGGAGGTCGATTCGTCGGATGAGATCCATGGCTCCCCTTTGTCAGACCATGCAGCCAACACATCTTCCAAGTTCAACTTGAGGGTAGGCACCGTTTGGGCATCGCCGTCTCCCTCGCGGCAGCGCTTGAGCATCTCCTTAGCTTCTCTCTTGATCTCTTCATGAGAAATCAGCTCCTGCGACTCGGATTTGGGCTTTTGAGCGAAGAACTTGGCAAAGGGACCAACGGTGGTGTGGTCAGGTGCTGCTAAGTTGCGTTTGCATTCGAGGGAAGCAGGTTCTGTTGGTTGTAAGGCAGCCTGTACACCATTTTGAAGCTCCAGGTCTAAGTTCAAGGCAAAGGTACCAGTGAGGCTCATGTCTGGAACGAAGCTCTCGAATCCATCAAGCCCGGGAATATCATCCGGATGGAAAAATGCCTCGCTTGAGAGGTCAATGTTCGCATCAGCTGGGTTTGTGCTGGCGTCGGGTATTTCGACGTCGAGACGGAAGTTGAAAGCGTCGGGAACGAGAAACTGGTCGCTGTCATCGAAGAGGGTCTGAGAGTGAGCTGCTTTGCCCTTGAAGAACGCCGCAAACGAGTCTGCCGAAGCCGAGTGATCGTTACCCTGGAATTTGTAATCAGAAGACAGTAGGTCGAAGTTGGGGGAGCATGCAGCGTCGGCTCCCATCACGATGGAGAGAGATGGAACTTCCTGGTTGCCACCGTGCAGGACTCCATCTGTGTCGAGGAAATCGAACAGCTCCGCCTCTGCGTTGATCGCAACTGAGTCCTCAGACTTGATCAAATCCTTCGAAACCATCCTGGTCAGCTTCCTCAGATGGTGAGAAAAAGGCTTGCTCATCCTCGACCGTTTGCGCGAAGGCAGAACCTGCTCAGGATGTGGGTGTAGCTTCTTCATGATGTGGGCACCGCACCCTCCCTCCTCTGGAACCTGGAATTCCTTGGCGTGAGATTGCGTCCGCATGCCATGGGCTGAAAGATGAATTCGTTCGTGACGACGAGACAGCGCGTTCGCAGAGTGCACTTGCGTGTCGCAGGCTTTGCACAAGAACGCATCATCTGCCGAGCAAAACCATTGCGCATTCTTGTTCACGCATACATCGCAGGTTCTTGCTGTACACCCTGAGAAGGCCACGGCAGTGGCCGCCGAACTGTTTGCGACCCTGGTCGCCATCTTTAAACCACTTGGAACCAAATTTAATCTCTCGGCTACTTCCAAACCACCTGTGTTGAGCAACACCATAAGTACAAGAATAGTTGCAATAATCTCTCCAATTTTGATCTTCTGAATTTTCTGGTGATCGCAACAAGCCCGTATACAGGCTTGTTTTTATATCTATTTAAAAGAACTGCGTTAATCGTTCCTCAAAGGATATCATCACCCTCCCCGCCCCTCTGAGATTTTTACATGATTCGGATACCACACCACGAGCTTCTGAGACCTGAAAACGGTGTATGTCGACAAATGTACTTACAAGGAGTGCTACTCCAAACTGAGATGATCCCTCGACTCTGATTGAAATATTTACATCTACGAAAGCCCATCAATTATCAAAATCTGATATCATTCCGCTCTGTCAATATATCGGTTTCAAAGCATTATACACACCTTGAAATTTACAAACCAAGAGAATCACTGTCCGACCACTGCACATACACACACACGCCTAAAAAAATATTTGTTTAAAAGCTTCGATGCAGTGTCTGATCTAAGTTATTGTGCAGCTGAGGCCTTGTAGAGATCAGCAGAAGAATCGAAGAGAATGCACTGGACAACGTGACTTATGAGAGCTGCTTGAGCAAAGAAAACTGGAATCAGAACAGGGTTAAGTAGTGAACTAGATGAACATAACAGGGTGGATTCTGAAAAAGTACCCTCCAGGCTTGAATGCAAAAGGCAATGATGGTAACCTAGAACAGAGGACCCACGACGCATCTAGGGCTTCCCCTATGCTACCAATAAGCGAAGGCCACTTGGAAAAAAGTTACCAAAACGCGCCTGTAGGCCCCGATCCAAGCCTTTCCGAAACAGTCCCGCAAGAACATCACATATAATCCATTGCCACTATATTATGCCACTATGGGATCTACGGTTAAACGGACACACTGGTGCCAACATCTGCGAGTCGCACTAGGCTCGACTTTCAAGTCTCCAACCCAACTGGGCTGCTGCAGAAGCGAGAACACCGATGGCGAGCTTGAGTTACATACAACTGGCTGATCCAGTTCCACAACCTGTATTCGTACTGGTGCATACTATTTAAGCAAATCAAATTTACAACTTCACTTGGCGTTATTTCCGATGGGAAATTACTAGCCTGATATACCTGCAGCCATGTAGTTAGATCTAATGCCAACACTCATAAGATTAGATTGATCCTATGCAAATTGAGCGAGTGGTGGTACTAATTTTAGCCTGGCTAGCATGGCTCCGTAGGCACGTGAGTCAGATTACACAGACTGCCACTGTGGTCAGCACTGAATCAAAAAATGATTCTACCTTTGCCGCCCACGGTTTACAACTTACCGATATCGTGTCTATGGAAAATTTAATTATTTTTGCGGTGAATAATTCGAAATGGGGAGGATAGTATCTAGCTCGTAGTGTAACGTGTGTCAGCGCTGCAGCTGTGTGCACATGGATCCATAAGAATGATTTCATTCCAAGTGACACCAATCCCAAGGCGCAGCGTCGATGGCTTGGGTTGTGTGTACACGAGCGATACTTGCAGTTTTCTGATTGGAAGCACTTACGGTTTTTTCGGTAAATTCATTCATTCATTCGGTCGTTCACATTAAGTATTGCTTGTTCGAGAAGTTTAATATCTGAAACCAGTTTTGCCCATTTTACGAAATGAGCAGGAAACAGGAAGTTGGGGGTCCCCAAATACCATTCAGCTGTGACCTACACGTGTGAGGATACTGGCATGCGGTGTGTATCCCCTCGCCCCCCTCCTGCATTTCGAACGCCGCAGAATTCAGACCTAGGAGAATGCTTCAACGGGTGAAAGTTGGAGTGAAAAAAATTCACAAATTTCCACAGCTCCTGAGAGATTTTGCTTCGTGTCTAATCAAGATCACGATAGAACTGGGAGTTTCCAAACTTCGAATTAAAAAAAACCTGCGGTAACGTACAATAGAGACAAAGTTTCAGGCATTTCGTCGAGGAGACAGACTTGCTGTTGTGACTCTTGCTAAGAACAATCTATTTGCCTTTGAGCTGAAATCTTCGATGGATGTAATTTAGCGAAATGACCTAATCAGAGACACCAAACACCGCGAGTGTCGATCGCATTGTTTGGTTGATGACAGAAGGAACTAAAATATATACAGCTCTCAATGAGATATTGGATGGAAGACCGTTCTATTGGCAAGGTATGCGGACCTAAAAACCTTAAGACTTAGATTCGTTCTGGATCCACCAAGAATTTCAATTCACTTCTGGGGTCACCAATGCTTCATTTCATGATCCAGCTTCTCTTCGTGTCAAAATGCTAAAATGCATGTTATTCCCTCAAGCTCTGAATTCTAACTCGTTCTTCTTTTTTTTTTCCTAGGAAGTGTACAAAGTGCACTGTTAATTGAATTATGATGTAATACTATTTTTGTAATGAAGACTAAAGGTTTTGGTCCTACCTCAAGAGCATCAACTCCTCGAAATTTTGGCTTCGACGATCACGCTGAAAACGAAACTCTGTAGCACATGTCATCGAACAGATAACCACCCCTTATCACCATCTCAACCTTTTATCCATCCTTAGACTCTTTCCCAATCGATTTTCAACCACGCACAAAATTTTCTGAAGCACACAAAGATCAACATGTGCTACTCATAACACATTCTCGAGAGACAAAATCTTAAAGTTGGGATTTTTCTGAAATGTAAGTAAATAATCAACACTTCTCATTATTTTGAGCGCAAGCAACCAGTAGAAGCAGCTCCTCCGTGGTTTGATGTTTTTTAGAAATCGAACCCCCCCACGTCAAATTAGCATCAAATTAGGTCAGTAAATTTAGCAGCACCTTTGTTCGCTTCAAATTATTCGGGGGGACGGAGATGAACATCCATCCGCAATAGTCGCGGGGCGAGCCGCAGCAGCAATGATAAGACCGATCAAATGGAGGAAACCTGGCCAAATATGGAGCATGTCAGGAAGCACTTTTGATTCGTAAATAGGCATAAAGAGAAAAAAGCTCTCGAGCGAGGCTAAATAAACTAGGAAATGTATCTTCGGGCGATTTTCCCATTGACTGGCATGCATAAGCTTTCGTCAGTTGCGAGGTATGGGCGAGATACCCTCTTCCTGTCCCTTCTCCCTCTAATAACGCTTCCACCATAATTTCAAATAATGTCTCTCGTTCTAATTGTCTTGCGCTTTTCCACATGACAATGAAACCAGTGCTTAACCATCTTCTTCATGCTTCACCAATCCCTCGAAGGCCTGCACCGATCTGGATCGATCTCTCTGTGCGGGACGAAATTAGGGTTTCAGCCTCGCATGCGTCGGCGTCACGCGGTAACCGGGGCTTTTTGTATCTACGCATTTGGTATATTTAGCCTGCTGGACTGAAGATTAGTAGAACATCTCTGATAATGGTAGATTGAAAATGCAAGTTCGTAATTTTTAGATTTCAGAGTGTATTGTTTCATTCAACGTTGTAATTTGGAGGGAATTAGATTTGTGTTATTGTACATTGATACTTTAGGAGGAAATGGTTTGTCCAATTCAAACTTTTTGTGTTGAAAGTCAAATCATATTTCGATTCCTCCATAATCTCCATGAAGATAAATTTATCTCTATAATTTATCTCAATAATTATGGAGGAATAATTATTGAGATCAAAGTTTTTTAAAAATATCAAAATGTATTTTAAAAATTTAAGGTTAAATGTTGTGATTTGAAAGAGTATGTAATGAGTGTGTCTTCTTTTCTTTTCTTTTCTTTTTTTTTTTTGATTTCTAAGAAATTAATTTTATGACGTATATAATATTCTCAAATTATCTCTGTAATTTATTATCTTTAATTTTCTATTTTGATTTTCATCCTATGTATTATTTTGCTAATTTAATAATCTATTTATAATGTGTGTTTTTTTTATGCATAAACTGTTATTATGAGAGAAGGTTTAAAACATAATTTACTTGTATAATTTTAAAAATATTCATAGTTATATTGTATATCTATACTAATTTCTATTTATAAGCATGTCATGAATAGAATGTCCAAGTTATTATGGCTTATCAAAACTGTAGATATATTTTGATTCTTCACTTTTAAATATTCTATAAAATTGTACTTAAACTCTTTGAATTCTTAATCTTATATTACCAGTTGATAGTTTAAATTTTGGGTAAATAAAGATTTTTATTTAATAATGATTAAATATATATATATATATATATATATATTTTTTTTTGTGTCAATCTTTAAAATACAATTTCATGATAAGTATGCTGCTTGTACATTTTTCGGTTTATCAAGTAATTCATTCACAATACGAGATATTTTAGAAATTAAAAATTCCTTTTTCTTCTGCTGCTTTGAAAGTTATGTTTTACTCTATACCAAAAACATTTAAAAGTTTTTTTTTTTTTTTTTTTTTTTTTTTGACTCAATACCAAAAGTCAAGCATACACATCATTCATTCTTTAGAATATTGATATTCTTTCTAAAAAAATCATTCACCTTTCTCAAGAAAGGATTAGTAGTTGAATATTTAGAGTGGTTAACTGTTTTTGACATATTACACCTATTAGATATTGAAAGATGCAAATGATTTCACAGGTAAGAAAAAAAAGGAATGGTTTTGATTCAATATTATATTATTGTATGAATTAAAAAATCAATAAACCGTTTTGATATTTTCATTAGATATTTTTTGTTTCTTCCTATGATGATTGAAGGAATATTGTGTTGTGCAGTATGATTCATATCAATTATTAGTCTTTTTTTCTTCTTTTTTTTCTAAATGATTTTATCTAATTTTTATTGAAATAATCAGTAGCATAGGACATTCAAAATGTTCTTTAAATTAGTAAACGAATCCTATTTAAATGTGAAAGGCTAAGTTTATATAAAACATAATTTATATGCTTTATAAAAATTTATGGTTATTTCTGATTTATGTTCAATTGTGACTTTATGAAAGAGATTCAGTATATTTTTCTTAAAACATTGAAAAGCTGTTGTGACTATTTGACCAAAAGGATTTTGATGGTTTACCATTGTAGAAAAAAATAACTTTATATTCTAACCATTAATCCTTCAAGCTGTTTGTTTATGAAATTCCAATTGTCAAATTTTTTTTTTGAAAGCATTTAAAAACTTGAACTTCATAGTTGAAATTTTATATTTCATAAAAAGTTCAATCACTACTACCAATTAAAATTTTAGCTGATTATGTGTGATAAATAACAAATTAATTAAATTTAGAATTTACTTTTTAAGTTACAATCTTAAAGGTTGCACATGAATCGTTAAATAATTTTACATATAAGTCACATACAAGCTTAGATTCAAGAACAAATTTTTAATACGACAGAACAGGTACATTTATACTAGGGGATGTTTTTATGAGCAACTTTCAATCAACCATAAAAAGACGGCCATAAAAGAACATAAAAATTGCAAGAAAGAACTAGAATGGTCATGACCAATCTGACCAGAGCTTCAAAAGTTCAACAAATCATGAACTCATAAAGTAAAGTAAACAAAGAAAAGACACTGTTAAACCACACAATGGGTGTAGCCCAGCTGGCACGGCAACGCAGCCAAGTTGCGGTCCACGCCGACGGAGTAGCGCGAAGGAGCAGCAGCAGCAGCAGCAGCAGCAGGGCAGAACTGGGCCAATGCAACGGCGTGCTGGTGCGTCAGAATCGCATTAAAAAGCCTGCTCGGGCATACCCAGCCCATCCTGGCTTTAATCCCCCCCCCCCCCACCCCCTTTGCATGGCCTCATCTCTCATTACTCTTACATTTCTATTCTCGATCTCTCTGCGGTTGTTGCATTTTGTCCCACAATCCATTGTTGTTGCTCTCATCTTGTATGCGTGCTCGCGTATACCTGCTTCTACATACCCGCGTGGCTTGTGTCATTACTAGCCAGGGTGCAGTTTCAACGCAGTCTCTCATGGGTGAGTTTTTACGGTATATGGTTGAAGTCGTGTTGACAACAAACAGTCGTGTTGACAACAAACTCGATTAGCACCATGAGAATGGGTCGTTTCGAACAGTAGTCTTTCAACAGGATTTGCATGAGGAGGAGAAAGACATCATTTATGTGTCTATCTGGAACCAAACTAGAATTCAGTGAGTGTTCTCTGCGTTCATTGTACTGTTTCAAACCTGCCTAGACGTCCAATAATACAATCGGTCCCGCAGTCTGCCCCGCGAAAACTCTGCATGGAGATCCTACAGTCAGGAGTAGCACACCCAGGCATTCTCTCTTCCGAAAAAAACGAGCAACAGTCTCCCAACAAAGAAGATTAAAGCTCTAGGGAGATGGTTAATCATCACCGGCGGGCCCACGGGCTCCACTACGGCCAGAATCACAGAATTGCAGCACTGGCAACTTTCTGCATCCTCTTCTTCAATCTTCTCCAAAAGCGGGCCTCTAGTAGCTTTGGGATGGTGCACTAGGGGTGACGAGGTTTCACAGGCCTTTGAGTGGGTATCAATCCAGCACCCACACGAGACTTACTTTCAAGCGGTTCTAGTGGACAGTTCCAGTGATGAAGTTGACTGCGACTCATGATATTCTGGATTTTTCGAACGGTATATCGGGAGGCCCCGCCCCCCTGGTTACGCAACACCGCATCCATAATCCAATCATCCACCCGAAATATCAAATTCTCTCTAAACCATCTGCATGTCCACCGTCAGTTTCTGGACCTCGGGAATAAATGATGCAGCAAAACAATCACCAGGTTGCTCTTTGCAACCGCCAGTAGAGAGCTTGCAACAAGTGGGTTGAAGGTTGAACCACACACCGGCAGGCAAGATTATGTCATTCAACAACTTGTTGTAGAGCTAGACCGTGCTCCGGCAATATCTAATGAATCAAAGGTTTCTAATCCTTGCGGTGGGCATCAGAGTTAGAAAACCCGATACTGAAGTTGTAAACAGTGCGATGTCGGAGTGTATTATATTTTCCCCTCTCTTCACGAAGTTATCTTCTCTGCCATGCTAGAGGATTAACGTGAAGTTGCCGTAGATCTTGGGGCTACACAAGAGGCAGATGACGCTGCTGATCAGAGTATGCAGCTGCAACTGCCAGTGCCACTGACGCAATGGGGCCGGAATTTCCTTCCCCCCGCTGCTCGTGATGGATGAAACTTTTTTTGGATGAGATGTTGCGGCGCCATACTCTTATTCGTCCTCCCTCATTGTTGATGAAGACAGTTGGATGATATCTGGTTGCGCCGTACTTTCATTCGCTTTAGATCGCCCTGAACGAATGGATATTGTCATATGCATCCGCTCCGTGTCATTCGTCCAAGGAGATCTAAACTTATCTGCGGTGATAAGACTAACTTTACCAGTGTGTGGCATGGGATAAGATAGTTGGAATATCGAGTAGTATTTTACGTGTTGTTATAATTACCTTTATTCAAAGTTAAGTTGTCATGTCGTCCTTTCATGTTGTACAGCATGTTTGTATTCCTATTACATGTAACTTTTATATAATTTACATTATTTTTAGAATTGAGGTGTTTACTTTTCTTTTGTCTTTCTTTCTATGAATCTAATAGAAAAGGTGATTACAAATTATCAATTTCTTGGAACTAAAATTTTCAATATAGCATAACAAAGATTTTGTAGAAGTTATGATATAAGTTGCATGCTTATAGAACTATTCTCAAAGTCATCTTTGAGACCAATAAAGAAGAAAAATTACTAGTAAATAAATCAATACCAAAGTAAAATAATAATAATAATAATAATAATAGAAATACACAAAAAAAAACTCATCTTCTAAGCTTCAATTTTTGTATACCCAATGTATTGATTAAAAGGACAAGTACATGGCATTCAAGGACCTTAGATCTAAAAAATTAGGTGGTAAATGAAGCACTATCATTATTACTAGACTAAATGTTATGGTAGTTAGATGCTAAGCTAGAGTATATAATTATGTTGTCATAAGAAGAAATTAAATTCCACCTTATGTATTTCATGTGTCTAAAACCTAATATATTCATATTTTATTCCACCTACAGAACAAGCTTCACCATTGTCAACTTGTTTGTCTAGTTTATCTAGAGTGAGTTTTAAAAATAAAACATATGACAATGACCATGGAACCTCCATAAAGTGCCTCTGGATAATCGCGAGTGCACAAGAATAGAGACACACACTTTCATCCATCCACTATCATCCAAGGAAGCATGGGACCTACCTGCCACACGACTCCAAGTTCTGATCTCGACCAAAACAAGGTCGCACGGTCAATGAGCTGAGAATTTGAACACGCGTCCCTTTTACAGTGGATGACGTTACCCCACGCTTTACACCTATCGCATAAAGATCAGACTATAATTGGACAGGATATGGTCGGCAGATATTTAAACCCCGATACCCGCTCACTTTTACTCCCTTTATCTATCTGACTTGGCACCCATGGTAGTGACTGGACTTTGTATGCCTACGTGGTCAATGGACGTGTTCATGTCTCTGACACCCGTGGGATTCAATTCAAGTTTCTTCTGTGGAACACAACTTTATGGTTCTGTTGCTCTCATTTTTAACTCGTTTGTGAAAAGAAGCAGGACCTCGACATCTAAAATTCCATGATTCTTATTTTGTTTTATTATTTTGTTAATAACGTGTGTTTGTTTCATGATTATTAAGACTTCAGATGGCCTCAACAGGGCTTTTATCTATGCTATTTAAGAAACTAACAAATTAATGTCTAAACTTCAAATGAATTGTTGAATAAACTGCTCCACCTTTTCTTAATGTTGTCATGCATTGTGAAAGAAGTTCCTTAGATTTTACTTTAAAAAGAATTCCGAAAAGAAAATTTAATAATAAAAGTTAGGGTTTAGGATTTTGGGTTGAAAAGAAACACTCTCATTCATTTGACAAGAGGTAACTTTATTTGGCACATTATAATAAAAGTACTATATCTACAAAAAAATAAATAAAAAATAAAATAAAAATTTATGCTCTAAAATAATATAATATAAAAATATATATAATGGACAATGGTATTACAAACATAAAATTATAGATTCTTCTAAATTCTTCTACATTATTCTTAAGAATTTGTAGAAACCTCATGTAGGCTTTAAACAATAAATTTTACAATTAAGTTTCTATATATATATATATATATATATATAATAATAAATCTTCAAAATATCTTTTCTATTAATTTGGTCAACAAATCTTATCACGATAATTATTTCAAAACTTTTTAGAAGCTTGGTCAATAAACCTTTATAGAAAGTTTCTTTTGGTAGCTTAAATGGCAAGAAATTAGAACCTTAGACCACATTGTTCTAACCTTGTAAGTATTGTATATTGAAATAAGATTGAAGTGATTTTAAACCTTGTTGTTTTTAATTTTTTTTTAATGTCTTGGCAATAACCATTCTCTTAATTTATTAAAACCCAATTTTTTTTATTTTTTTAAAATTTTGTCACATAATCTTCTTTGCATAATACTATTTATTTATATATAAAATATAAAATTGTTTATAAAAAAATATATTTCATACTTTAATTTTAATTAATTAATAATTATAATTTTATTTATTTAAGACCTAAGGGCTTAAAATATGTAGATTATCTACATGTATGTTGATCTTTTATTATCACTATATCACAAATATGACCTAAGCCCCTTTTAAAAGTAAAACAATTATACTATATTTCTAATAATATATAAATATACACTCACTTGTTATATTTAAAGAATACAAATAGGACTTTTATATAATTTTGAATAAGATTTAAGAATTTAGAATATTTATTAATTAAATACACCTTATTAAGCTATAACCTCAAAGTTTCAAACTTAAGTATTATTTATTGAGTTTATTAAAAATTGATTTGCAAGATTCGAAATACTATAATTTTTATTATTTCTAAGGTAACATGATTTTATTAATAATTATATATATATATATATATATATATCACTTTAATAAAATTATTATGTAATTTGGAAAAAAACCAAAAAACAATCAACACTCCATTGGGTTTTATTTTTAAAAAAACTTTTGGTGGCTACCAAAATAAATTATATGATTTATGTAAACAAAACTTATTAGTTTGATTTTTTTTCACAGAATTTCAGCATTTTTTTGAAGGCATTACACATTCTATGACTACATACAAATATTTCTAACATTTAGAATATTTGATGTTTACTTGTATTTTAAATCTCTAATAAAATTCTTGGTTTATATTATTATACCAATTAAATTCTTTTATAACATATAAACTTAAAAACAACAAAGATTGTTGGATGCATTATGTACATTAATGTATTTGGTATAAAGAAATAAAGAGAAGTGGAATGTGATCAACAAGAAACCATCAATCTAAAATATTAATAATTTAATCTTTGAGCAACAACTATGTAAATGAACTTATTACTTTATTTTTATCAAACTTGGGAATCCTTAACCAAAATCCAGTAGAAATTAATAACTACTTTTATTCTTTATATAATTATAATAATTTTAAGTTTCAACAAAACTTGCATCTATTTTGTTTTTATATATCTCTAAAGAACCAATGCAATCTATAAAATTATGAGTATGTTATAATGGTTTTATTGCCAAATAATTTGAATACAAAATAAAAATAAAAATAATAATAAAAGTTAATTTGAAAAGTATTAAACTTTATTTAGTTTTTTTAAAAAAGTTATTGTATTTGTTTAAATTTCCTTATGATACCACTATTTGTACCTTTGTCTAAAAAAAATGCCCTTCTACTCAAATTAGATTTTTAAAATTTTAAGATTAAATATTTTTAATTTTGAAAAGAATTAAAAAAAAACTAGAATAAAATTAGAAGATTTATAAGATTATTTTATTAAAATTATTTTTAAATGAATATAATTAAATTTGGATTATAAAAATAAAAATATTTATAAGATAAAATTGATGCAACCAAAAATTAGTGAAGATTCCATATATATATATATATATATATAACCAAAAGAAAAAATTATCTAAGATTTTTTAAGTTGTACATCCATGTACAATTATTTTGATCCTATCTAATATAACTTTTATAAAAAGATTTATTTTATCTTAACATTTGATTGATAATGTGTTTTTTTTTATAATATATTGTTAAATTTCTTAATTAGTTTTGTGGCTTAGGTTAAATTAGAACAAAACAAAAAACAGTTTTCATACATAAATACACTATATGTTATGCCAAAAGTTATGAAACAAATGGTTACTAGTTGATTTTTTAAAAAACTTTTATCATTTAGAATTAGCCACATTTTTTTATTAATATACAACTTTGTTGTTTTGTATTGCAAACAATTAATGTATTTAATTGTTGTTTTTAATATCTTAATTGTAAAACTAAATTACATCTTAGATGTTTTTAATAAGGTTTCTTCATAGAAAATATCCAAATATGGAACTAATGAAAAGTAAAGAATAATTTTTCTATGTCAATGACCAAGTTGGTTGAAAATACCTATATTATAAATATGAAATATTTGATAGTCTATTCAATTAGAGTTAGAAAATATATTGTTTAATCACAAGGATATGCAACAACTAAAGGTGTAAAAGAAGCATCTTGTTTGTCTTTTGTGGTTTGGTAGTTGCAAATAGTTACAAGATAACAACTACATTTTTTTTGCACTTCCTCTTTTGCAATAGATAATAGAAAAGAGAACATTAATAGTATTTGGCATGCAATAGCAAAAAAAAAGATAGGACTTTCATATGTAAAGTGAAAATAGTATTAAAAAATGTACAAAAAAACATTAAGTGATTGGTTTCATCTAAAAATGATTATTATTGCATTCAATGATCCATTGAGTGATATGTCTTGGCAATTCATATGCTTACTATTTATGGTGTGCACACTAATCTTAAAGAATTACTATAAACTAAGAGACTTAAGGAGATTTTTATAATATAAAATTAAAAAAATCTTAATATTTAACTCTCAACATGGTTGACAAATGCTAAGTAGGTATTTATCTTTGTCTAGCAGTTTGCAAATAATTTTGATAATTGTCTATTGCAGTTTTTTCAATACTTGGTTATGGACCAGCATTTGGAGCTCAGAGAGAAAGAGAAATATATAAATAGAATGAAAATGAATACCGAGACCACATTTGAAAAAACAAAAAACTAATTAAACAAACAAAAAAAAACACTCATCTGCCAAGTAGTTTTAGGGAAAAAAATAAGATCTTAAAGTCCAGAATGGCAGTATATTGAAGTCTACAAATCACCAATTATATTTAAAAGTCTACAAAAACCCCTTTCGGTTAAGACCTTGGCGAAACAAGTTGAGAGTTGATTGCTTCCGAGGTTTCTCCGGTGTATTGCTCGGAGTTTCCTGTACCTCTGCCCTTGCTGCTTTTGGGTCCACTAATAATTTCTCAAAAGTATGGGAAAATCCCGTGGCAATAATCGTTACATGGACTTCACCTGTGTATTTATCATCTACTACTGCTCCAAAAATAATGTTAGCTGAAGGATCAGCTAAGCCTGTTACAATCTGCACCAACAATACCAGAATTCTAGGTGAGTTGAGGGAGATCAGCGATTAACAAATTGCTTGATCAGTATCACCGTGACAATGTCCCAGATTTTTCTCAAATACCAACTTTCCAGAAGTTCAACAAATTCGAAGTTCTTCGGCAAAATATAATAGTCGAAACATGCAAATTAGCATACTTTTGAAGCTTATGGAAAGTAAGGACTGGGAAGCAAACCTGAGATACGGTGTTCACTTCCTGCAGTGTGAGGTCCGAGCCACCAGTGATGTTGTAAACAATGCCAGTTGCTTGTTCAATAGAGCGTTCAATAAGGGGAGCTGAGGCAGCCTGAACTGCAGCTTCTTCAGCACGGTTTTTGCCACTAGATGAACCAACACCAAGCATAGCTGTACCTGAATTACTCATTACAGCTCTAACATCTGCAAAATCAACATTCACCAGACCTGGCGTCTGGATCCGCCAAGTGCAGCATCTCAGAGTATGACCTCATCAACAACACTAAGATAAAATAAAATCTTTACACCAAAGTATACAGGAGAAAAACAAAAAAGACAAGGTATTCTTATTTCACCACTTCGTCAATGGGAGTTCCATACTCTTCTGGACCTAATGCATTCAATGTGCAGACTTCTTCCAAGTATGGGCACTAGCAGTAAGAAAGCCTTCGAATCGTAAATTCATCCAGACTAACTAAACGACTTACAGTGATGATGTCTGAAATGCCTTGAACTCCCTGACGTAAAACATCGTCGGCTAAAGAAAATGCTTCTTGAAGAGGAGTTTTATCTCCAGAGACATCAAGTAGACGGTCATTGGGGATGACGATGAGACTGTCCACAGACTTCCGTAAATTCTCTATTGCCTCCACTGCCTGCACCACTTCCATACGATCAGGTTTCTGTTCTTTATGTTAGTCACCGTGTAATTATAAAAATGCGGTTAAGTATAGGCTTTTAATCGTCTTGTCAAACATAACCTGCTGGCTTCTCCGACGGCCCTCAAACGTAAACGGATACGTAACAACACCAACAGTGAGTTGCCCTGCCTCTTTGGCCACACGAGCTACAACCGGGGCAGCACCAGACCCCGTCCCACCACCCATGCCCGCAGTAATGAAGACAAGATCAGCATCTACCACTGCCTCTGCGATGATATCTATTGATTCCTCTGCTGCCTGTTCTCCGAGAAACGGCTTACCACCAGTACCTGTCAAAATGATACGAAATTGAAAATCGAAATCACATAATAATCGAAATTGGAGCAATAAAGCAGCTGACACACTAGTCGACATCCCTGTCGAACGAGTACGTAGACAAGTATAGACTTTTACAAGTATAGACTTGTAAAAGCCCAAGGTCGTCTAGATATTAGGCAAATCAAAGAGGTTACAAGTGTTCAGCTTGGAAGTTACCTAGTCCTCGGGTCAAAGCTTCGCCAATCTGAACGCGATGTTGGGCTTGTGATTTTTGCAAAGCTTGAACATCTGTGTTGATAGCCCAAAAATCAACACCCTGCAGGATATAGGAATATTATTTCAATCCAAATTCTCTGCAACCTCATGGTTCTTAGAACATGCACATGCGTGCGATGTTTGAGCAAACGAGCATTCCAACTATTCATTTCTCAAATCGGTGGCACTAGTCATTGTGTTAACACCTGCGGCCTTGAAAACACATCATAAAGCATGTTGGACTGGCCGAAATACTCAAAGAAGGTTTCGTACTTTCGGTAGGTAAAGCTTAGAGAGTTGAAATGACGCGGCATTCATATAACTTGTAACGCTATGTAACTGAGTGCTACTTTAACCACAATCTAAAACCTGGAGCATCAGGTTCAGTAGAATATAAACAAAACGCTTGATGAAGCGAAATCTATTTGCGTTTAATGCACAAAAGTGATCACACTGACGCAAAACACCGAATGCATTACAATGATGACCATGCAACCTAATACTGTACCTCGAGAGAACCTGAAAAGCATTCAAGCTATAACCTAATATGTTTTAACTGATGCAAGATTTTCGTCGACTGTTTAGGTTTACCCGACTCTTCAATAGGGCATTTCCGCTCGAGCACGTATTAGAGATGGCATTCAAGTGTTCAAAGCCTATGTTCATGGACGATGCATCATCTTATTCGCAGCCCGTGCCAACTACCGCCATCCACAATCTAAATCCATAATCCCTACCCGGCATTTCAAATCGATACAAAATCTAGCATCAGTGAGAATTGCACAGCACGATTACATGCGTTTTTTTAAAGAACTGAAAACTTTGTTCGGCCTTAAATTGGTCCCTTCCATCCGAAACTTGAAGGCCTTTCGACTTCTTAGTGCCTACCTCGAGGAATAGGCTGAGGCTTCAGCTGAGATGTAATCGAATGAATTGCCGCGAAAGAGAAAAGGCAGGTGGGAGGTTCTAAAATCTGGGAGTCAACATTGCCAGAATCCACTCCTGAACCCCACAATCTTGCACTCTATTTCTGATCGAATCCGCAAATACGTTAACCTAAGCTTGACCAACGAGTCTTGGGACGTAGGAGAGGTGCAAAATGTCGCGATAACTCCACGAATGCCGAAGGATCAAGGAAAACGGCGAAAACCTTTTTGAAAAGGGATTTGGGTACTAGCAATAAACCTGAATACCGCTCCCAATCATGCGGTTCACGGCATTGTTGCCACCACCACCCACACCAATGACCTTGATCTTGGCACCACTCAAGTTGGCCATCACCACAGTCCTTCCAGCGGCACGCCCCTCCCACGCCAAACTCCATCCCCGCTTCTGTTGATGCACAAGTGACTTCCCACCCCCGATAAATTGGCTCTTATCGAGCTTACTCTCCGCTCCCAACCAACGGCACCGGCTCGTCACCCTCACCGCGACTGAGCTCATGGGATACACAGACCGCGCAGACGTCGGGCACAGTGACCCTGAGACAGAGCACGGGCTCGGGCTCAACCTCGCCGTGGAGCCCATTCTGTTGTAAACTTCCCCGCGAGCTCAAACTACTGCAAAGGCCACGCAACACGGCGACCTCACAAGCAGTCGCGAATTCACCGAAAGATAACGCCCCTTCCGAATTGCGACGCCCACACCAATTACAGAGATGATTGGGGCATCTCTGGGGCCAGGGCGAGACGAAAAGAGAAGAATCGTCACAAGTGGAATGGCAGGCGCAGATCCTCCTCGTCCCTCGTCCCTCCTCGTTCCTCGTCCTCGCGCCTCCGCCGCACTTGTGACCACCACTGTCCCCAACACTCCCCAAGCTGGGACGAGGAGATGGACGTGGATGCACCCGGCCCGGGCACCGGACCGAGGGTACCCGGGGTTTCGGCGGGGCGGAGATGGAACCAACCTATGCGGCGTTCCCTCCTGATGTTCCCATGCGCCCCATCAACATTGTTGAAAATAAGCACATAAAATAAAATAAAATGGACAATTAGATGAGGTTAAGGATTTAGGATTCATTAAAAATATTTTGGTGTAGAGAGCTATTTGGATTTTCTATTCATCCAATACTAAGTATTAGTTGGATATTTATTCCTCTACAATGTTCTTATTTTTGCTCTAGCCGTTGGAAGATTTTTATTTTTTATATTTTTCTAAAAAATTAGGATATTTTGTGCTAAAGAGAAAAGAAGAGAAGTTTCAAATCTTATGGCTTGTAATTGGTTGAAATCAAAAAATATTTCTTGGTTAGTTTTATATCTAAGAAAATGTAGTATATTTATATGTAATTTTTAGGTATAAATATATAAATTAAATATAGTTTCTAAGAATATTTATTAAAATTTCTAAATATATATATATATATATATACACATAAATTATTAAAATTAAGATATGAGATTCTATATTTATAATCATAGTAAAAATAATAATCTCGTCCATGTCATGACTTTTTTTTGCTTTTTATTTTCTTCCAATGTCAAGACTTCCAAAGACAACTTTTCTTCATGGACTTTTCTAGTAGATCTTCATCTAAATCAAAGACTTGGATATATCTAAAATCTTTGGCTTTTCTATTTGCTTTGTTTATCCATAAGCCTACAAGTAATGAACCTAAGTTAGGATGCTTTCTTTTAATAAGAAAGAAAATACTAAGTATTGAATTAAAACAATGAAGTCATAGGAGTCATTTTCAATACTAGGAATAAAATCTAAGACTATATGTACTAAATTGCATTTACAAACTACTCATACTATAGTTTATTATTTATACTTTTTTGTGAAGATTTAAAGTATGTATAAATTTTTTTTCATGCCCTTGTTTACTACCCAAAACTAGCATGATTGTTATGATGGTATAGATATTGAATTTTATTCATGTCAAAATTTTTACAATAGCACAATCTTATTCTATGACCTATTTGTACTATGTGGTGGCGGTGAGACAACATAACTCTTTTATAACCTCATTCACATTTAATCAAGACTTATGCCATTTCCATATAAATATGGCCATTACACATGTTATAGCTTTTGTTGTAATACTTCTAAAATTCAACAATAAACATCCTCCACCAATCTATACATGGCATACAAATTTATTAGGATCCAAAACCTTGGCAAACTTGTTTAAGGCTAGAAAAAAATCTCATCCCTATATAATGATATTGCAACATCACCATCCCCACCATTCTAGATGACATTTCTATTTGATCTACTCACAATAAAGTCACTCAAGACGTCCTAAGATATTCTTTTACTCTGAATACTCTCAAACCAAATGACTCACTTGAGACAGCCTTGGAGCTCGCTGAAAGACCCTTTGAAATCAAGTTCCAATTAAATCTGCAATAAGACTTGACTTGAGTCTAGCCATGTGACTGTCCCTTTGTACCCTGTTACTAGGCTGCCATGATGAGGTCCCAACACAGGAAACATGAGTTAACATGGGTTTCCAATTAGAAGGCATGCACAGGAAGAATGCTCTAAGATTGTGCAAACTACAATACAATTCTTGGCATTGTCAAATTCCCCAGTGCAACATCCTAATCCTCATGATAAAGTAAGCTCTCACACACTACCCCCGACCAGCAGGTCACAATCCTATTCAAATAACGCAGGTGACACCAATGTTAAACTGGTTGTTTAACTCCATCAACCATTGCATTCTCATCGTTGTGAGTGCTTCAGTTGGGTTTCCAATTAGACATATTCTTGATGCAGATTGAAGCTACTATCACACCAGTTAACAGAAAACTGCAACACTTTTCGTCTGTGCATAGGACCAACAACTCTTTTATTAAATATTTGTACTTTGCTAAAATATATTATAATAGGTGCCACTTCCATTAAACAAGAACTTTCCGCTGAACAAAGAGAATGTTTGTCGACAATGGAATTTCTTCATGAATAAAAGACAAGAAATAGCAAGATACACTAAATGTCAAAGATGTGATGCTTTGTGAAAAAAGATATGCCATTGAATAAACCAACACAGCTGAATTGCTCAATCACAGCAGAACCTAAGGCCTGTTTCACCATTAAAATAATCAGAAATCTAACGACCAAAGTCCTCATCTCATTGCAAGATCTGAGTGTATGAGACTGGTAAGCTAGAAATGATCACTCATCTATTTTGAAATGAGCATGGTACTGCAATGTTCATTCTCAACTTTGGTCGATGGATATGGAAAAGAAGAATATCTATACAGCGACAATGACTCATGTGAAGCCTCATCTAACAAAGCTTTTATCAGTTCTACATTTCGGAAACGTAAATAAGAAATGCCGGTATGAATATATGAAAACAAGGAAACGTATCTACGAGAAATTAATTAATTGACGAGAAGTTTACAAAGGTCTACAAACTGTGGGATGTCAGCCACTGCTTGCACAAATCTTCCACTGCCAGAGAACCCGTCTGCCGTGCCTGTTCCAAACAAAGTACACATACATTACCATTGATCATGAACATCCGAATAATCGTAAACAATGTCGTTCATGTCAAGGAATAGGATCACTGAAGAGATATTCCGGTCCGCAGCCTACAGTGGGAATAACATTGCAGTTCAACAACATAAAAGACGCCTGCTACTAACATATAATAAGTACATATTCTTTTGATGAGGTAAAAATCAACTATGATCCGACATATTACCACATGAGCGACATATTGCACATCTGATATGTTTTCACTGCGTGATGCTATTTGAAATGCACTCTTCAAGCGCCCACAGATAACGCAAGCCAACACTTTTCTGTTTCACAATAGAAATGGAAAATAAAAATTTGGTCAAATGGAGTACACAAGCAACATATTTTAAGGTTTTACCAGAAACAACCTAAATGTCAAGACATCCAGTCTGGCAGTACAAAGTTGTAAGAAGATGCACCTGTGATTACTTGAAAGCTTATCAATCAAGCCAGTTGGTCGTTCTCTATGACGGTTGGCATAGACATTAATTGCAGCACCCAACACCTGTCCCAGAATAATATTAGTAAGTGTTTGGTTCAAAAAAAGAAAAAAAGAAAAAAAAGAAGAAAAATATGGCACATGCAAAGTGATGGGTCTAGATAGGATACTGGTCTGGAAAACAGGGAAAAGTGCGCAAATTTCTACTACTAAAATACAGCTTTTGCTGGAAAAAATCCAGTGAAAGAGAATTAAGATATTCTAGCACACCTGGTCCCAATCGTCATCCTCAATGGTGCCTTTAATGTTCCGCAGCAGCTCTGCCAGCTGATTGCTCTTCTTCCTTTCTGCCAAAGAGGCAGCTACACCCGCATAGATGTGCACAGCTGCCATAATTGAATGGAAGAATTGAAGTCAAATTTTTGTGAAAGCACACGAAGCAAAAAGAAAGCAATCAGCAAGAGATCAGTTTGAAATATGGTCGGATCTAAAACAGAGATGCTTGTAACCAATTCATAACATCGACATTAACAATGGATATGACTACAAGACAAACGCGATTTTAAAACATCTGTTCGAAATAGCTGGCCATCAAATGTAATAACACTTTAATATCATCGTTTCTATGTATTTCTGTACCAGTAAGGTTAAATTCATATATGATTTGGAACGCCAAATCAAAATTCTTTTCCACAAGCTTCTCAGCAACTTCACATCTCCGCCTGTACCAACAAAGCACATGGTAAGGAGCTGTGATCTAATCTCAAAAACCTTGACTTATTGCCTCAACAAATGAAGATTTCCACGCCTAGAAACACTTCGTAAGACCTAAAAACAACTCATATTATCACAAAGTAGACAAGAAAAATGAGAATTCATACGCGTTTGAACGAAAAATATAAGTGTGTAATCTCAGAAGAAAATTGGAATGATAAGATATAGAATCAACAAGTCTAAACTGAAATCTTACTTGACAGTATCTGAATCGTTTGGGTTCCCAAACAGTGAGTGCTTCCACGGTGGCCCCTCAGAGTCACCAAATGTGCGGACTACCTCAATCTTAGATTTCAAAATCAGACAATAAACAGGAATCAGCAGCCAGTTTCCAACTTACAGCACTTACATACAATATATGATATTTTACATAATTAAAACGAACCTAAAACTAAAGCCATCTCCTCTGGATAGATGAAAGCAATCTCATGGGCAATTATTTTTCGTTTCTTTAATGTGGCTTCCGAGATGCAACATCACAAGGTATGAATTAGCATAAATCTTGAAGCGCAGATGCATGAGAAGACTGTAAATGAAAATACTGCTCAATGATTCAGTGGATGTTTATCAGGGATCTGATTCAATACTTAGTCAAATATACAATTATCACTCTTACTTGTATGGCAACTCGAGCTGTGAACTTGATTAGCTCCTCTTCAGTGAGCTTCTGCGAAGGAAGTTTTCCTCGAGGTGCTTTTGTGGCACCTTTTGTTGTCTCTCCCATTTGCTGTCGTGCCAAAAGACCCTCATCAAAATGTACCTGCCAGGAATTCAACAAGAACAAAATTAGAATCGATGAAGTTCCAAAGTCCAGAAAGCGTACAGAATACTGTTATTTGAAGGTATCACTCTACGATGAACACGGATTTAGAAGAAGTGAAATAATAGCAGATGCCGCAGCTTAAGACGCAGTTTACCACCCATCTCTTCAAGTCTCTCAAATGAAAAATACCTTTGCGTGTTCTAAATGGCGCAAAGCTTGTTCTTGATTGGATGAATTCAAAAAGAGCTGGATACAGCACAACCCAGCAGCCACGTAGTCTTTCTTCAGAACCTGCACAATACAACAGTTAGCTTATAAAGCACATCTTTAAATAATGTGGTCGAAAATGCTAATAAGATATTTTCATCGAAATTGCCTAAATTTAGATCAGGCAGAAGATAACATCAATTTTGCTGCCGTGATGCATCATCTGTGGAAAAAGCGAACGAGTTTTAAGATTACCTGAAACCGGTACAGATGATTGAAGTGTCGATGATTTTCAAAGAAATTACAGATCTTGGTAAGAGCTTGAGCCGTATGTTGAGCTACTGGTGAATCTTGGTTATTAGATTCAATGATTCGGGCAGCAATAACCCTTTCTAATGTTGGAACAACTCCATAAGCAACACAGTGCTCACAAAGATCATCCAGTGAGCCGTAGTCAGTGGCCAGAGGATCAGGCCTTTGAGGAGAAGATGAAGGAGTCTGAGATTGGAAGGAAGATGGAAGAGGAGGCGGTGGGACGCTATCAAAAGGAAAGAAGAGGTTGCAGGCTTCAGTATAGCGGCAGTGTTGAAACATAAATGACAAAAGATCCTGGCGACAATGCTGTCATCAAACACACATACATCATCATTGTCAGTTCTATTTTGGAGATCATGTCCATACAATTAGTTAAAAACAAGAAAATTTCTTCCACGAATTCATGCTGCTTGACAGTATGAGTTAATGTTTAGATTGTGAAGAACGCTCAGCAATAATGAGCACATAATGATCTAAAAGACAAAAATGCCAGATCGCAATACATGTGACAATGCTTGGAACAGTCGAATATCTGACCTCCTGCAGGTAATAAACACACTCTTCATAGCGAGTTTCATCAAGGTGGCTGCGTGGGGGTGACTCATCTCCATTGATCTGTGGATTGGTAGTTTGATGGCTGTCTGCAGAATCTTCTGATGATCGACGGGATCTATCAGGCTTGTTGAATGAGGGAACATATAACACATTCAGATAAGAATCAGCTGAGAGTGAGTCATCTGAAGAAGTTGATACACTTCTAGCCATGTGTGCGTACCTGCAAACCACACCATTTCCAATATCCATTAATAAGCTATCAACCAAATTATCATAATTGAGCGTAGGATTAGGAACTTAGGACAAATCATAACATCCAGCCTCAGCATAATATATCACATCATATAACAAGACACCGTTGGTAGTAAGGACAGCAGGAGGCGTATAGAGCTACTTACAGTGAGCGGGCACCAAACAAATCTGCTGGCGGTCCAGCTTCCATAGCCATAATGATTCTTCGCACCACTATAGCTGGGTCTCCAGTGTGTAACTGCAAGCAACGCCTGGAAGCCATAAAGAAGTATGTGATCAGATATCAACATTCAACGGCTGCACAAGCATCTGATCCCAACAAACATCGCAGTAAACATAAGAAGCGGGAACTCTTAAAGGTATGTTGTAACAAATTCTGAAGTTGGGCAGAATGTAACACTAGAATACACTTCATTCAAATAATACTACAGTGCAGGAGCTTTACTCACTTGAACTTTACCCTTGCCTGAGCGTAGTGCTCAATACGAAGGAGCGCGTAACCCCATGCTTCCCAAACTAGGCACGGATTAATCTGTATGATCGACAGGTTTGTCAAATATTCAAGACGTGAAGACAGAAAATACTTTTGACGATAATAGCTATCAAATAATTTCCTCATCCTTCCACTCCATGGTAAAGTGCTATATACCTTGCATTTAGTGCACATAAAGATAGCCAAGTTGTAGCGTTCATCCGCAATAAGCCGACCCCGCAGCTGTTCGGCAGCAACGTCGTCGATCAAGTCATCCAAAGAAGCTGGAACATAATTACCAAACAGAGTCTGCAAAAGCTCCACCCGATTCAGCCAAATTTCTGCCTGCTCAAGAACGTCAGAAAGGTTAATTGCTTCACTGGGGTCTTCTCTAGGAGCTTCCTTTGAACTGTCCGTGTTACTTCCAGGGGTTGCTGTAGATGTTGTTGCTGTGTCTTCTAATTCCGAAGGCTCACTGCAGTCACCATCTCCAGTTCTGGGGCTGTTTGGTGGCTTATCCGACTTTCCAGTCAGTTTCCTTAATTGGCCTATCGCATATTGCAGAGCCTACATACAAAAAAGACAAAAAAAGGTATAAACAAAGATACTTGGATACTAAAAAGAGTTGCCAGTAAACAACATTCTTAGATTGAGGGATCCCTAATTAGGCGATGGAAATGCATTTATTTTAAAATGTACATCAGGCATCATATTTCAGAGTGTATCTATAAATCAATTAATATATCCATGGAGATCGAAAGCAATGTACCCGATATCGAAGATTCTCGTTCATGTGTACAAAACCCTAGGCTGGTGTCAGAATTGAAGAACAAGACATAATAGTAATTCTTGTAGTGCTAAATGCAGTTTTCCAGTCTTGCTTGTTTGTAATTCAGGAATGTGGCAAAAATCCATACAAGCGCAGTCGAATCAAGGGCATCACTAGAACCATACCTGGACAAATGCATCTGCAGCATGAAAACCTCGCTCTGCAGACTCGTTGAAAGTAGCACGAGGTAGCTGCTCAGAAGAGAGATGCCGTTTTATTTGGACAATACAAATATCAACAGCTGCCTTCGCTGCCACCGCCTCTGAAGAACACAACTCAAGGAGCGCCTGAATAGATAAATCACCTCAAGCTTAGAAAATCTGAGACTCTAGACTGATTTTTTGTCTTGTGCTTACAATGATCATGACAATGAACTGAGTAGAAAGGTCAGTTTATACCTTGAAAAGAATGCAGCTAGGTGCACTTTCGTATCGATGCGAATTACGAACAGCATCATCCTTTATTTGGTCCCCTGTCAGAACCCATTCCTCGGTAATGGTCATAGGAGCTGGGCGTTCATAACCCTCAAGGGCGGTAAGCCCAGTAGGTGTACGTTCCTCAGGAACACCAGCCAAGGCTTCCCATGCAGCCTTATGAGAAGGTGGAAGCATTCCAGCTATTTTCCTCTTGCGACTACTATTATCTTGATTGGTGATCTTATTTCCAGTGTCTCTTTGTGTCCAAGAAAATGCTCGTCTCTGCAGCGTGTTGAGTCCACGATTGAAGTTGGACCCAGAAGTGGGAGTCGAAGAACGAGTGAGTGGTTTAGCAGCAGTTATGGTGGACATTGAGCTTCGACGTTCAAGAGGAGGAGTACTGCTAACAGTCAAAGCTTTTGTAGCGTAGATTTTGACCAGTTCATCGTCTTTGAGGGATGGAAATGCTTGAAGTAGCTGGAGAAAGAGCATATCACTACGTTAGAAATTTTGAAAAAAAAAAATACCCTTAAGTAAACATTTGGTGAAAAGCTTTTGCATCACCCTGAAGGACACAAAACGCGTTACCAAACTATCTCTATGAAAGGTATCGAACGATTTCCCTGTAAGCAAAAGATTAGTTACGCACTTGAGAGGCAGCTCGTAGTTGTTTCCCCATAAGCAGAGTCTCAAGGATGAGTCGTGGATGCTCATGTAAGGCAGCGCAACGTTGTTGCCATGGTAGTGGCAAAGCTCCAAGCATTCGCAAGCCTAAGGCTAAACGATCCAGTCTTGCATGTTCTTCTTCTGATAGGCTTCCCACTCGCCGCTTCAAAAAGAAATGTACCTGCATGAACAAAATGATTTCAGAAAACTCAACATGCACAGTTTTTTTTGGACATGCGGAATGCATGAGAACCCCAATTATTCCCTGGACACAATCCCCGGCGCAGCATGGCTAACAGAAGGTAGACACAACATTTCCGTTGTGTTCAATGCTCAGGTTAAAGTAATTGGATCACCTGCAAGCCAAAATGATTAGCTATTCAACAACAATCATGCGCCCAAAATTAGTAAGATGTTTAATACCACAATGTCACTTGGGTTCGGATGATATTTCCTCTACATTATTGACAACAAGCATATCTTCTGTCCTCATGACCTCCTGAAGTTTTCATTCTTAATAAGTGCAAGGACTTATATAGAGGATTTGTATGTTTCTCGGACATAAAAAAAATGTAGGAGAGAAACAGAAATGAAATCATCCACTCCATAGTTGCGACATCCTTGCTCAAAATCAAAGAACTAAATCCCCATCTACCAGACAAATACGTACTCACCAACAATTGCTTCGACTGAAGATTTGGCAAAAGCTCCATTGCTGCCATGGCGACTGGCAATGCATCCTCAGGGTTATGCAGGGAATTTAAAAAGCGTAAACCGCCAGCAGGACCACCTCCGCTGATGGGGTCGGTAGTCAGCAACTTCACTAATTGGCGACCTTGTAGTTCTCTCCGCAAATCATTGGACAATTTGAAGGACTCTGCAACATCAAGTGCTGCCGAGACGGCACCTTTCCCAGCCAGACGAAGTGCCAGTCCTTCAGGATCACTTTGACAAAGTGCTTCAACCTGCACAACCGATGCATTAGTCTTTCGGAAAGAATCATCTTACAAGCACTTACAAAGCACTAGAAATCAAGGTAAAATGCCACGAAAATTTATACAGATCCAGCTAGAAGTTACTTCTAAATCACAAACAGAGAGGTGACCATTACTCTCCGAACTGATGAGATAATAACCAAGAAACAGGGACTTGTGTCATCACTTTAATAAGAACTTTGGAGGTTTGTCTCAGGCCTTCAGACACGTCATAATCAGATAGTTTGAGAAGCTCAGCAGCGTATTAACAGGCCTTGTCCTTCGGTGATAAATTCACAATTGGGTTATCACCCAGCCAACCTTAGAGATAGCACAGTATGTCAAAGAAGATTAAAAAAAAACACTAGGTTTTAGCTTGTAGGAGTTTATAAAATAGTACCTCTTGCCACTGGGTAAATCGGTTGTCAGCTCGTTGAATCCGACCATACTGCTGAAGAGTATCTCTTTTCTTAACTACCTATATTTATTGATGTGTTCAGACAAGACTTCAATAAGATTAGAAAATACGAACGATCATCAAAACTACTTGAAATCAAGAGTAAACAAAAGCCCTATCTGCACGAGTAAAAACCTAAACCTTCGTACGTAAGGGAAAAATATGAAAGACAACTGGACTCTGAGATCAAGTACGATTGGGGCTAAAAGCAGCAGACCTCAAGGTACAGAGGATCATCGGGGGACAAATGACAGCTGCACATGGTGAGGACATCAATAGCCGCATCAAGATCCCATCGCTGTAAATACCTGCAAAATCATCCCAGTCAGTCGAAAGTAGGAATATCTCTTAAAGCCAAAATGTTAAAGATAAAGAATGCACACCTAACAATAAAGATTTCAAGTCAATCTTACAACTGAAGAATATAACTTATCATGCGGCAAATGACTCACTTTAAGGCCAGGGTCGCAGCCAGTGTCTTGTTCCGAAGACGAATACAGTATTGCCAGCTGCTGTTGTAGGGGTGACTGCTATTATTTCCCTGCCATTGATTGCCAGATTCTGATCCAGTTTCCTCCCCTTTCTCAATCAACAACTGTAACAACTGGTCTGGAGCGCCATCTCGCAACCATCTGTCGGAGACAGATAGTGCTTCCACCAGTTTTCCTTCCTCCATCAATCTGCCACATAATAAGACAGACAAGCTTTTCAATATTCAACACAGTAGAGAAGTCAGATTTTAACAAGGAACATTCATTTCTTATTTGCATGCCAATGGTATCCATAAAGACACCACCCTAATGTTCCTGACATGTTACGTCCATATCATTCTCATACGAACCCTTAATATTAAAATTAATCCTCACTCAGCTCCCCTTCTTTCACCTCTAAATAACAATAGAATATGACAACGAGAACCTTGAACACCACAGGGATGTTCTTCTTACTTGGAAAATAGTAATAATTGCATTGCATTGCATATAATAAAACAAGATAAACACCTTACTTCAGAAAGCTACTAATCACACCCGCCTGCACATAGTAAGAATGAAACTGCCCCAACCTCTTGGCGAAATCTTATCAAGCTTTTTAAGGAATAGCACTACATTCAAATATATATATATATATATATATATATATATATATATATATATATATATATATATGCATATTACCTCTGGACTGCCTCAGAGTAAGGAGCTTCATTCTCCCAGTCAAACATAAGAGAATATGAGCTCGTGCGTTGTCCATTCTTGGCCACCCCAGAAGTTGACGAGGCAGAACTACGATCATTCAGTGCAGAGGATTCCACATTCCATTCAGATGCTAGCTCTGAAGTTCCAGGCAAATCATCCTTCTGGTCAGAATCAATCGGCAAATGTGAATTTTCTAAATCAGGTTCACGAGGACGTTTAAGTGACGCTCTTTTATCATCTTCTCTTCCTGCATCTCGTTTGAACTTGTGAGAAGACGTAGATACGTCCGACAGACTTTGTAGCTTTGCTTGCAACTGAATCCACCGATTCAATGTAGGATATCTGCACTTTGAAACATCGTGTATCATGATATGTTCCCAAATGAGTACAGCTTCAACGGTAAACAAAAGGCAATAGTGAAGCCAATTACTCCATATTCAGAAGAAACTGCACAATCCCGCAGCAAAACTTGCAAATATTTCAAAACGGTTCAACAAGGACAAAATAAGTTAATAGAAAGCAACACAACAAATTCGTCAGTTTGTACGATTTACAGAACACATTACAACATACTTGACCCAGAGAAAGATAGAATACAGATGCTCAAGGTATGATATCAGGCAATTGGGGAACACATTAATTACCTCTCAGATTGTTCCAGGGCAAAATCGAAGAAGGAACGGTCCGCATCTACCGCAGCACTTGAATTAGCTATGGCTGGATCATTAGCTCTTGTTGTGAAACAACTTTGACCAAACACACAAGCAAGAATTGACCGTACGGGAGAAATAGTAGCAAGGTGCTTCACAACATCCAGTTGTAGTGGATAAAGTTGAGGCTCCTCATCCTCATGTGCATTTGTTTGCACAACATGGACATCTCCCCTTTGAGTGCCAGGTTGAACCACACGTGTTGGGAGCTGTGGTATACAAGCCCAGCCCTGGCCTCCACGAGGAGGGTACACTGGAGGTACGCACGCTGAGATAACCTGCAAGACTCAGAAAGGAATCCACCCAAATTGTAAGAACGTGGTTACTTTCAATTACATATTTCACTAGTGAAGCAAAAACATTTTATTTCCTTCATGGAAAAATATGTATAATCAGTTACAAAGAGCAACAGCTACTGTGTGAACTTGAACGTGCAAACAGGTACATCAGTGTTTATTTAAGGTTTTACAAGACTGCAAAAAGTATCTGCATATATCATGATGTTTGTGAGCATGTCACAAGTTGCTTGCTGTTGTCGGGAGGTAATAAAGGAAAACAAATAACTTGTAGAAAAAGTTTTCAATAAGTGAACATTTTCTTCAGAGATTCAAAATACCCAAGATGATCCACAAGTAAGATGAAAACAAGAGGGCAAATAGTACCAGTCACAATACCTGGTGAACAAGATCTGCACCCATGATTTCAGCAACTTTCCCTGCGGCATCTGCACTGCCCCTCTCGAAAACGAGCCTTGTCAATAGCTGCAGGGACAAAGAATTACGAGTGTAACAATGGGTTATCCGTTATAGATCATAATAATCGAATCCAACTCATTTCATTCCGAAATGCAGCTAGCTATCAAAACAACTTCCAATAATTCCAGGGTCAAAACTTAGAATCCAACTAATAAATGAAATTAAGGACTTCAGCAAACAACTGGTGCACAGCGTCTGAAATTGAGCACAAACTACATAGAAGCAGCTTACACTGTACTGTAAGGAATACATTTAAGGCGAATAGAAACTACACAAACCATCCTATCAAGTCAGAAGTATCCTCAGTTTACAAAGTCAAACGCTTTTAGAATGTCATAACATTTCCAAAATCCATAATGAAAAGCACTCTGCAGATGTAGCAAAAAGTGTTCAGATGGACGTACATCATTAGGGCGCTCATAAATGAGTGTGAAAAAATTGAAGTCATGGGTGGTATCCACACCATCTACAATGTCGCCAACAGTTGCAATGTATAGTATGAAAGCAGATAGATATGCCATAGGCTTGCTACTCAATGGTCCAAGAAAACGCTTCATCGCCCCCTTGGTAGCTACTTGAAAAGCATTATCATCAGAGAAGTCCCTTGAGCCTGACCCTGCACTCGAAGTGGACGTCTTGGAGCCGTGCCTTGATGGAACTCGTAATCCAAGACCCAAGCCAAGACTGTGTTCAGGTCCAAGCAATGACTTCCCTTCCACATATGGCCCAATCAATGAGTCTTCACCCTCCTCATCTGCCAGTGCCTTCACAAGATTATGCAGCTTCCCTGCATTCAGACACCAGCATATAATACTTGAATTAAGAGGTCAGATGACAACCGGTTAGATTTGTACCAACAGAGTCACAATGAGCTGATCACGCTTATGCCCTCGAGAGAGGACATCTCACTGATGTCAGAGCAAATATCTGGGATATTGAGAACCAAAAAGAGCAGCAACTAAGGAAACAAAGAGACTATTCAAATCGCCCGGCTAACTATGAAATTCAAATGACAATGTCCCCAAGCCACATACGTCAACCAGCAGACTGCCGCAAATATCCATGATACACTAGACAAAGTATAAGGAATTATTTTTTGAGAGAGCCGCACAATGCTGCGTTTTGATATTCTAAATCCAATAAGATCACCGTCAAGTGTTTAAATGAAACCGAAGAACATCAGTATGACATCAGATGGTGCAATAATATTCAGGTCCGTTACCACTTAAAAATTGACGTTTTCCTTTGAAGGCATCTTCTATAGTTTGTTGCAGAATGGCAAGAGCCCTCTGTCGGAAGACTTGACGAGTACTATCAGTTCCTGACATTGACACCATGTCTGCACCAGACAACACAAGTTGCAGAGCCCCGACTTTGTCCTGATTAACAAACACCACCAAAGTTCCCAAAAAAACCATCGTTAGATACCCTCTTGCCTTTCATTACTAAAACTTAAACAAAGATTAAACCCTCAACTTTCCTGGTTAATGCCTTAATTCTGATTGAGTCGAGCAGATTACAATAAACAGAACAACCAAACACATCATGCAAAGGCAGATAGACCTGCAAATTACTAAAATGATTGATGTTTATTAGCAATTACTAAGCCAGGACCGTCACCTGAGGCAAAAAAGAAGCACAAACCTGTTCAAGAAGTTCATTCAGCCGGATAACTGTACGTTTAGCCACCATGGCCATGCAGACCTCCTGTCGTTGCTCAGGCCCTTGACCTCTTGCTCCTGCCTGTTGAATTTGAGATAGAAGGACACGAGCCTGCAGAAACAACCAAAGTTGATTACCAGAGCTACCTAGCATGTGCAACTTTTATACAATAGGCTACACTCAATGATCAAACATAAAGTGATTGGAAAAAATTTAACCTTGTGTCCTTGAAGAATTCAATAATTGACTGAACACAGTGGAAGGACTCAACTTAAGAATTGATGCTCACATAGTTGCTCATAGCAAAGAGACAATAAATATTGGAAAACTTAAAGATAGTAGTAACAAACACACCCGATCAAGAAGACGTCTTGCCATGTCAACTGACCTCACCGAAGTTGCAGCAACATCAACACAGAGTAGTACCTGATATGCAGTTCAAATTCAGAGTTAACTGATCGCTAAAATTTTGGTGCCAAGCAACCACTAAGATAAGGCCTATCATACAGATCAAAAATATTTCCACAAAGATATAAATAAATAAATAAATAAATAAATAAAGGAAACAAAAGCCAATGTGGACATTTGACTTTACAGTGGCAAGAGGCGCTAGAGGTGCTTGGAGAGCAGTGAAATCAAGGTTGTCATCAGCACTTGACAACTCCTCTGCAACTCGAGAAATAGCATCATCCACCTACACATCCAGAAAACTTCTTCAAACTTCAACTTCCCTTTGATGTGGCTAGCAAGTTTATAGCATTTATATCAAATGCCAGAAAGAAAACCTGCAAACCAGTTACAAGGACTTCCTTCACTAAAGTACTGCTTTGTCTCATTCTCACAAACCAAGCGTAGATTGTATGAAGAAGCTGAAAGTAGGAACATAAGAAGGACAAAAAATATGAGGTGAAGGCCTTCCAAACGAGTCAAAATACGTCAACACCTATGCAAAAATATCCAAAATAAAACTAAAACTAAGATAATGCTGTGGATAACTAAAGGGTAGTTTGGGAGTTCAATTTCCTAACGCACCGACACTCTCGATACAGCACTATCAACCCATTGAGCAAGCTGCAGGGAAGCTGCTTCTTCAGGAGATAACTTAAAGCGACGCACCGCCTCTTGACCCAGGTCATAATGATTCCTCTGAACACACCTGTAAGAGCTAGTATTAATTAACTGATACCGCGTCACAAAAATCATCTACCTCACAACATCAGATAATAGGAATGTGCAATATAGTACCTTTTCTAAAAACGCAGAAAAAGAAAAAAAACATCAGTCAGATTAACATGCTGTTAGTGAGGTTATAACAAGAGATTTTTTAGTTTTTTAAACCAAAAGCTACGGATAAGAAATTCAAATTTATGCACTGCAGAAAGTGGCCCAAACGTGGCAAGTATGAAAGCTGGGTTAACAGTTGTCGTAGAAGTGATACTAATTAAGCAGTGAGGTATTAGAGACATGCCAACACCTACTTCCTGTGTGAGGCGCAAACTGTCCCAACATTATTAATCTGAAGGCACTAGATTTAATTTGAATGTATCACAACTCTCCAGTGTAACAGAGACCTAGAAAATGAAATAGAATAACAGTATATTCGAATGCTGACATTAAAGAATCCACCGATTGACATCCATTTATCCTAATACCACCTCTTCGTAATCACTGATTCGGTCAAGAGCACCTACATGTTCAGTATTGTAGAAGGGGCTGCTCGCAAAACTGCCAAGGCTTCTCGCCATTGCCAAGGTCGCTGAGAAGATGAAGAAAGGCGCTGCAATACTCCAATCCTCCAATTCCAATCATCAACGAATAGATGCAAGGCATCTAATTGCTTCAACCAGGCTTTTTTGGCTGCTCTGTTAGGAAAACTAAAGCTTTGAATGTTGACCTTCCTAGCCAAGCCACTTCTGCTAGTAGAAGGACCCCTTGTATCCAACTCTAAGCCGGCAGCCGGCATGCACTGCTGAAGTATTGTCAAAATGTTTTGAATGAAAGCAATCGCGGATAACTTCTCTCCTTCTCCTGAGTTAGTATCTCTTGGCTCCACAATAAATGGGTCGTTCATGGTAGGAACTTGGATTGTAATATCATCCATATGTAGGAGCGAAACTATAATGCCCATCATAAACACCTGCATGGGTTGCGAATATCAAATTTATGGGGTTGGCATACCTAAAGAGTTAACCATAACAAAGGCACAATTCATCCATCACATCCAGCATGAAGTTATCTAGGAGATTAAAAATGTTGGTAAGAATGTTCTACATATGTAGTAGTAGATTCTCTACGAACAACAGAGACCACTATAAGATTGATTAATTGTGATATAGAGGTGTTCACGTACCCGACGGACAGGCGTTGTAATAGCATCCAAATGTTCACGGAGATGCTGTAAATAAATGACTGCTCCATATGACTTTGCCTCCGCCGATAGGTCTTTATCCGTAGAAATCTCCATGGAATTCAAAGCAAGTACTATAGCTTGTAAACCGTAGTGCATGTGTAAGAGCTCCAAATCAAGGTGTCTGCAACAAGAACGTAAATCAATACTTCTATCTACAACACAGAATATCACATTATTAAAGTGCGACCAGCACACACACACACACACACAAACACAAATCTATGAGTATGTGCTCGCGCAAAAATAAAGAATGACATTTACAATGCCACTACTTATCACCTTACGCATATAATTTCACAATGTCAGGTGTATGGATAGAACCTTTGTCGGTAGGCTTCAACGGATGAGCCAGTTGGCTGCAGTTTAACCAGGTCTAGAGCTTCGGTGAGCTTAATGTCAGGAACGACGTCAAAAAGAACCTAAACAAGAAGCATATCTGTCAGCAAGTACTCACTACCAACTTAAATACAAAATCAAACAGAGAAGCAAAATACAAAATCATTTCATAGGCCACCCATTGTTAAGGTGCTCGAAGTGCAATTCCATCACAAGTCCATCAAATACCATAATTAAGTCAACATTTATATAGGGAACGAGTAGACCCACCCGAATGGGAGAATGAAGAGTTAACCGTTCAAGAACTAGATTGGCCACAAAAGGATCAGCAGGACCTTCGATACCCTCCACTTTAGGGCGACCACCCTTGGTGAAGATTCTTGTGCTAGCCGACTGACCATCTACACCTTTGATTGAACGAGCAGCAAAGTATGCCAACTCCAAACGATAACATAGCTGATCGCAGAGCTGGTCCACACATGAGACCTAACACATAGCAATGTAAATCTTCCATCTAAGGCCATACCAATTTTCTCAGCTATCTATATCCACAGAATTCTGTAAGCACTACCGAATAAGGTAACTTGCACTGGGATCCTATAGTACATTAGATTTCATAGTAGAACAAAAATGTAGTACTACCAACTTATCCAGAGGAAAGAGAGAATACATGTTTCTCTTATTCCTTCCACAAAAAGAACGATTCATTTCGTGAAGAAATCTCTATGGTCCTACTTTTGCAGGAAGCCAAGATGTGATCCAGAGGTAAGATTTAAAGAATACCTCATCTGCAGCTCTCCCATGAGAATGTCCCGTAAGTTTTATCTTACTATTCCAAAGTAGCTCCATCAGCTTGCGACGAGATTTGGTATGACCAGCTAGGAGGTCCCAACCCATGACGGCAACCAATGGTTGAAGTCGTGGAAATGGGGTCACTATCTGCATTCAAAGTATTACAATGATTGAGACACGACTACACATCTCAATCCATTCACGCTGCAAAACTAAAAATCGCGCCCAAATGATTTCGGCACTTTATTCTCCGATAACATAAAATGAGAGGTTAGGACGAACACGTACATCTGCAACTTTCTGCAATTGGCGGTCTTTAACGGAGGCAAGTGCTGCCTTCACCACTAGTTCCAGCACATGTGCACCATCAACACGCGCATATTGATAGAGTTCTCTCAAACATGTCCGAACTGCTGAGGTCTCAGTCATTGCAAAACTTCCTGACCCAGAAGAACTACCCTGTCGCAGTTGCTCCATACGCTGGTGTAGTCGTTCCAACGGTGGAGGGTACAACAACTGGGGTGATGCCTTACTTTGCTCCAGTTCTTCCCGAAGCATGTCATCTTGAACAGACTGGTTAACACATACAAGCCAAGGAAGTTTCGTAAGTCTGTTAATGACTTCTATCCTACTCTCGTCGACCTTGCCTTCGCTAACCACTGTTAATGAAAGTCTACAAAAACTGGAAAGAAAGGCTCTGAGCTACCTCTATTAGTTTTGGGAGAAGTATGCTCCCAGAAGAGAGACTGCACTCATAAATGGCTTGAAGAATAGAATCTTGTTGCTCCCGCGCCAAGAATTTTGCTTCTTTCAGAATCGAATGAATTGCTCCACTAATCAATGGTCAACAAACACAGCACAATCAGAATGCAGAAGAACAACTCATCATCCCTGAACTTCTCAAATGCATCCTGTGCGTATCTATAGATCCTCCAAGCTGCATATGTAATCAACAACAAGGCATCCTCCAGAAGCCAAGATAGAGAATGGGCTTCCTGACCTGCAATCAGTTTTTGCAATTCCAAAATCTTCGTGCAGAAATCGCAAGTGATTTATGGCCTTGAGCAATTGGCCCCCTTCAGCATCTTCCATTATTTGATTAAGATGTGCTTGTTGTACTTCCCTTTGAATGTCTGACCCCAACTGTGAAAAAATGAAGAAAGGTCACGTTCAGATATATCCTAGTAACATAAATCTCCAGTCCAGACCAAATAAATGGATAATCGAAGACCGAGAATGCTGAGACTGCTTGTGGCCAGTAGACGGGATACAGTCCGGGGTTTCACCTCAAAACGTTCAAGCGTGCTTAGTAAGGTGCCGTCTGTTCTTGCAGAATCTTCATCAGGCCCTTCATCGACCCTGTTCCTGGACGATTCTGCACTTAAGTCTGCATCCGACTCCCTTTGAAGCTCCACCTGAACCCTTGAGCCACCCTGCTGTTGTCGAGCTATATTCTGACATAGTGCATCGAGAAGATCTGGTTGACGGAGAGTCAGATGCCGTAACCATTTCCTGTCCACTTCTGTAAACGACTCCTTAACTTCTTCGTAAGAGCCAGCAGAGCCAGAAGATTCAGCTCTATCAGCATCCCCATCTCCACCCTGAGCCTCACTCAATCCGTCATCCCTGTTTCCACCTTCTGATCCATGTCCTGTAATAAATCTAATTGACCGATCGAGCCGCTCTAGTCCTGCTGCAGCGGCTTTTCTAACAAGCCGAAGTCCATCTCTTTCATCCGAAAGACTCCCATCATCAGTGGTCTTATTGATTGCAGGTGCCGTCTCCGACGTTGACACATTACCATCTTTCTCTAAACCTGAAGAACCAATCAGGAGACATAACCTTAATGTTGCAACAATCAACAATTTGAACATAATAGTAATAGTACTACCAGTCCTCTTGCCCTTACAGTTATGTAAAAACAAACGAATAAATGAGAGTTAACCTGAAGGCTCCCAATAGTTTCTTAATTGACGGAGAAAGAGCGAGTTGGGAGCTTAAACAGAAATAATTTAACATAACGCCAGAACCCCCGAGCAGGGTTTAAGGTTCAGTACGATGCAACCCTCGGGTACTGTTCCTCTGTGCTCCATTAATCAGTGACACACAGCGCACACACCACTGTCTTTCTGAACCTTCCTAAATTGTGCCATCCAAAATTTCTTACATAAATTTTCTTCGACACCTTGCATATGTCATTTATAGGTTTTGTGCTTAGCGACAATATTTTAGCCATTAGTGCTGCCCTACTTGAAGACTCTTGAATAATTTCTATAAGATCAACCGTCTCTCAATCATGACTTCCGCGAGTTGGAAGACATTATCCACAATTTCTGTGTGTACTGCGCATTGGGACTCAACCCGCTAAATCTTGACGTGTGAATGAAACTTTGGATTTCTGTACCACTTGCTCATGATTGGACTAGATTTGTCACTGGAAATGTTCAATCGACCTTATTAGCAGGCACTCTCATTGCATACCAACTATCCAAACACAAAGGGCCTGCTTTAATTCCCGAAATACCAACCGCACATTGTGTCACGTTGCTTACAAAACTGGCTCTGTGTAGCGATAGGGTTTATACGAGTAACAATCAATCTACCTGGCATTTAAGTCTCAACTAGAATGCAAATCGATCTCCCGTACCTGTACTTTCCGATATCTCCCTCGCAATAGTCGTGCCATTCTCGACCACGTGCTGCTTAATAAATTCAAGGAGAAGCAAAAATTCGATGCAGTCATAAACAGGACGGCAGTAAAATTGCCAATGGTTGCCTCGAAATCCAGGCAAGCTAGATATAGGGGACGACGACGATGATGCTGCTGCCTCAAAGGGATCATCCTCTGTCTGTGCCTCAGTTTTTGTTGTCCCACGATTGGTGTCATCCATAAGCTTTTCCTCCATAGCGTGCAGCTCCTGGAGGCAAAGCCAAGCCATGTGCGCAGAGGAGGGTACGCTCTCCGACCACACCACCCCCTTCAAAGTCCATATCTTCTTAATCACCGTTTGGTAGATATCACGCGCCAATCCAGGGCTTCGCACGCTCAATGTCAACAAGCAAGCTCGAAAGAGCTCAAATTGCGACAGAAACAGGTGATTGGCGATCACGGAACCCAATAACTGATCCTCCTTGCTCTCCATGGGCTCTCAATCCCACTCCCTCCCGCGCACACACACTCTCTCTCTCTTCTCCCTCTCCCTCCCCCTAGCTCCCCCTCACCTTCCACTTCCCCTCCCGATCATCCCGACCCCACCAACCCCAAATCCACGAAAATCCCTCGAAAACCACAAAAATCACACCAATCACAACCTAATTGAAATGAAGTAGAGCAACCCTCGATTCCTTCGCATCACTAATCAGAACACCCTCCCGCCCCCAAACTCCACCACGTCTCAATAGTCCCCACATTTATCAATCAGTCTGCTCTCCACCAACAAAACCACCCAAAATCTCAAATCCCTCAAACGAGTCCAGACTCCTGTTAAATCCCGTCACCGTTCATGCATCTGAAGACCACCGCGAGGGCCCTCACGAGAACCTCAGCGCATATCCGAACAGAGAGAACGCTCAAGGCATCCGCTCGTGCATCCCCAATCCGGCACCAAACAAAGTGATGTGAACGGGAAGTCGCAATAACGGGACAGTGCGAGAGAGACGGGGAAATTGGGGAGATCGGGAGGGCAAAGCGGGGGCAATCGCGAGCAGCACGAATCGAGCGAGGCTGTGAAGCACTTGGAATTCATCGAGGTTGCGAGGGGGACGGCAGCAACGCCACGCCCCGCCACGCCAGGCCAGGCCCAGCGAAGGCGGGCTGGGTGTCTGGGCCCCACTCGAGTCTTTTTCCAGACCTAGTAACTTTTTCACAGAGGGCAGTTTTCTCCGTGCCCAAATAACACAAAATAATCCTATTCAGCTCCCTTCGTCTGTGAAAATCAAAATAACGGGTTTTGTGACCAAATGTATTTTTAAAAGCGCGAAAAAAATTTAATTAATATTACATAATTTATTATGAAATTTCACGTAAAATTTCGTAATCTATTCTGGAAAATTTCCATAAAAAATATCACTAACTGATCATGATTTTTTATTTACAATATGTTTTAAAATTTTCTGTTATGGATATTCTGTTTGATATATATATATATATATATATATATATATATATAAATATATATATCTGTGTTATTGATATTTGAGGGATTTGAGATTTTGTGATATACATCTGTTGTTTTAATCACTCTTGTAAATGTTTGAAATTATAGATAGTTAATGTGGCAACAAAGTATTTTTTTTTTTAAATAAATAAAACTTCAATTACAAACTTAATGGGATTCAAAAACTTTGCCAAGGTACTCTGGAAGCAATATTGAAAAATATTGCATGAATATGATAATATATTTATTAAATAAGTTTACTGGTACATCAAATTCCAATAAACTTGAGATTGAATAATTAAGATTGAAAGATCTTACAAAATACAGAGGTTGGAATGCCATGTAAAATTGTAATGGATTGAAATTAAAGGATTAATAAAAAAATAAAAAGTAAGTTAGAAAACACACATTAACCTAAACCCTAAACCCTAAACCTATCCCAAGGTCAAAATTTTGTAGGATCTGGTACAGAAGACAGAAAAATCTATAAACCCATATAACTTCTGACTAATATTTCCCACACCTACAAAAATCAAGGGCGGGAATAGAAGCCAAGCACACGGAGATGGGGGCTGAAACAGCCAGAACCACGGCAATAGCACGGACAGTGCGGCACAAGAGCGTCTCCGAGCATGGCATAAGCATTATGAGCAGGCCTGCTGTGCAGTGTCTGCACTTTTCCCGCCGTTGTCACCGAGTCTGATTGGAATGTGATCTCGATGTTTCATTTCATGCAAGACAATGCCATTGCGCAGAAGAAGAAGAAGCTGTTTGTAGTGTAAACTCTGTATTTGATTTGCATGTTCAGAGCAAGGTAGTCAAGGATACCTTCGAGAGGGAGTGTGACGCCTTCTCACTCTCCTCATCAAACCAGTATTCGCAATTTCTGAAAAGTGAAGCGTGAAGAAAACATGAACTGCCTCTTTATTGCTCGAATTTTCTCGTTTTTTTCATAATTTTCCACTCTAATCACATGGTGTAAGTTCCGTTGATATTTGTATTAGATTCTGAGTTTTATGAATTTGATTGTAGCGGGATCGTCTTTATTTGCTGGAGCAAACGTAGGATTGTTGTGCTCCAGAGTCATCTCCGCAATTGAAATGCTGTACCTTCATTTCAGTGATTGAGGAGATTTTTAGGTCGAAGATATCATTCTCCCGGAGTGTGCTACAACTAGATTTTGCAGTGATGTGAGTAGGTTGCACAATTAAGTGTTTCTCGTTTTTTCAAGTGGGAGTTCATGTATGACACCTCTCAAGTTTTTGATCCAGCTGAAATGGAATCCATCGTTCACACAAGTCGTGTTGGACTACTGTTTTCAGAGATGCACACTAACTAACAACGTACTAGAGGTTACTGCAGACTACGGTAGTAACTCATTTCACTTGATATGATGTGCCAGTTTCCTGGCATGGTGTTGTGTAACCTAATTTTCCAACCCAACCGAGTCCACCTCTGGTTCAGATTGCCAGAGGTGGAAGCCACAGGTGCCTACAATGCAAAACAGCCGCTTTCTTATCCTCCAACTTCCATTTCATGCTGCTCAATTTTCATTTCTCACGTCCTATTCAATGTCGTTGCCAGTAGTAGATTACTTTCCACAAACGGATTCAGACGTTTGCAATTTTCTTAATAATGAATGGATGTGAAACGAGCACAATGCCAAAAAGATCACGAACACGGTCCAGGGGTAGGAGCAGAACAAGCAGACGACCAACATCAAGCTCAAAAACAGGATTGAGGCCTAATCCGAAGAAGCAAAAGCCAAGCTATTATCCATCAACTGCAATGCTATGTGATTGTCTTTTGAATCCTAAGCCAGCGGGTTGGCTGGATCGTGCACTGTATTACGACAGGAGATTGACGTGCTGGCTTCGCGACCAAGGCCTTCGATTATTCTTGTACCTTCTGTTAAGAGCTATGGAGCTTTCTGGCGACGGTGTTTGTTTGATTTCGGCAGCGGCAGCCACATATCTACTTCCGAAGGAGAAGCTCACCCCCGAGGTTCGCATGTTCTTCTTCAACCTTCTTGGAGCTTTTATTGTTGATCTGGTCATTGTGACGGTGATCAAATATTATGTCCGATTATGGCATCAACCCTCGCGTTGTCAATCATACTCCGTAACCTTCGACTTAGAACACTCCACTCGACCGATCCTGGTGGTCACCTTCTTCACTATGTACCTGCCAATGTGGAAGGATCAGGCTGCCAATATTTGGCTGCCATTCTTCAGGAGATTGATTAGCAACAAGGTTGGACTCGACATCCGAGACGAGGGAGTGCAGTTGTTGGCGAATTTGCTTGTCAGCATTATTACCTGGCTCGTCTTCTCCTGGGCCGTTTCTACCACATCGTCTCGAATCATCCTGGGCCGCCATTTTTTTTTCGACGTGCTTGTGGGTTGTCTCGTGGGAATGCTGGAAACGCTTCTGTACAGCAAATTCCTTGTCATCCCTGATGAGGTCTCAGAGGGTATCCACAACTACGTGATCTCCTTCTTCGGTAATATTGAAAATCACGTTCGAATTTTTTTTAGTAACTGCAATTTTCACATTGAAAATTTGGTCAAGAGGTGATCCAGAACTGATTGACGGAGCATGTGATGCATTTATTGCTCCCTGCCTAACCTTACGAAGCAACTCGAGCCAGGGATCCCTGACTTGTATACCTGGAAAAGAGTTTTTGAGATATTATCTCAAGGGCTTCCAAAGCCTACATTTTGAGTATTGAATTGGGATAAGTTGATTTTGGCACGACTGAAGATTCTCTCTACGGTTGTCGAAGCGGCGTAATCTGGGTGAGGAGTTGTAGCTTGCATCAATGCATCTATCGCTCTTTACACTAAGCTTTTTTCAAGAGTTGGATGGTGGAAGGTGCTTCTACCTTGCCCAAGCTGAATGAAAGTTGATTCATGTTATGCTGCCCTGTATATGTGACAATCCAACTGTACACGCAGCAATTGATACATTTCATCTCCAAGCAACTGGTTCAGTCACCTTTGTTCTCTGCAACAAGAGCCGTGGGACGTACTCTGCAGATGCTTAATGTCGGCAAATTTTACACTCAGCATTATGGCAGTAGGTTGTATACCCGGTCGACAGACAGGGCCAGATGGGGCAGCGCACATTCTCTGTGAAGTTTTAGAGGATCGGGTGCATCTTAACATGCCCATAGTGAAGTCCACAAGTCTACATTCAACCACTTACCACGGAGATTCTGGAAGACAAGGGGCACGGATGTGAACAGTCTCTGAAGCTTAAGATTCTCTGTGTATGAAGCTGAGTTTATGCGAGAATAAAAGGACGAAGCATAGAGCTTAGACTTGTGAGCAGGAGGATCCGCTTTGTACCACAAAAATAGTAGTGTTCTAATGGCCAATGTTTGTAATATAATTTTAGATTGATCACTGAGTATTATAATCACTGGAGATCTATTATTATGTTGTCTTTCAGTAATTCTCTGTTACAGATCACAACACGCCTTAGTAGGTTTGTCGGATGTCACCACAGCTTACAGAAAGGCCCACTGCACTTAGATACACAACATCTTCGTTACCGGCACTCGCCGACAGGAGAATGTTGGATTTTACCCAGAAACGAAACCTGTAGCATCCCGGAAGCAGGCACCGGGCAACACTACCTTCACCATGGTGTGAGTCTTGGATGGTATCTTCCTTAGCTCGTATTCGAATATGGATTTTATTTATATATAGCTTTTTGATTTTAAAAAAATAAAAAAATAAAAAAATGACAAGGTAACACAGACTGTAATTAAATTAATTTATGATTACATGGTTTGTGAAAAACCAATTTAAAAAAATATGTTATATTGAAAAATACAATTATTTTTAAATAACTAATTTTTAAAAATATAAGATTTTTTTTTTTAGATGCCTATTTAAGAAGTGGAGTTGATTACAGAAAATATTTTTAAAAGTGTTTTACAAAATTTTAATTTGACTTTCTTAATATATATATATATATATATATATATATATATATTCAGACCATATATATATATATATATATATATATATATAAATTATAACAGACCATATAAATCCTTAAAATTTTAAAATTTCAGTTTTAACTTGTTTCTAAAGACAATTTTTTTACAATAAAATAAAAATAAAAACTCGAAAATCAATCATCCAGGCATATAATTGAAAAGGTAAATGTTAAAACTAAATTACTCAACAATCTAGCTCCAAATTGCTATAGAGTTTATTTATTTTTATTTTTATTTTTTTTGTTTTTTTGTTTTTTGGTAAATTAAGTCAATTTTTTTGTTGTGAAATTATTCTATAAGTGTTATCTATGATGCATAATTTCATTAACTGCACAAAATTTTTATTTCAAACAATTTAAACTTAGTCAATTTGGTCTATGTATTGAGCTCATTGTGTATAATTTGGAACAAATTTCATTTCTAATACATAACATATGAGTTTTATAAATTTTGTAAGTTTTCATAAGATTCTTTGATGAAATATAGTTAGAATCTTTAGATGAAAATCTTAATATTTGAAATGTGAAGATAAATGAGTAGTTTATTTGCAATGACCAATATTTAACAAAATTTTGCAACCAAAAATAAATATGTTTTGAAGAAGGTGAAATCTTTTTACTTCTTTATAATTATTACAAAGAGTGTGAATTTACAAACTAATTTTCTAATTTGAACAATATAATTTTGGTTTATTGCATACATACTTAATACTTAACTTTTACATTTGAAGCATAGCTAAAATATGCCCCATATTCTTATATTAGAAAGATTATAAGTTACAATTGAGTTAATCATAAACTCCAAACAATTTCTTGAGCAACAAATTTCACAAACTGGATAATAGAAAACATATACTAGCACACTCAGTACAAGTCAAGTTAACAATAAAGAAAATAATAAATAAAACCAAGTGGAGGATAAATGGTTGCAATTAAAAGAATTGAGACTTTCTTTTATCACAAATATATCATCCAGCACAAGCTTGCTCTCCAATTTCACCAAGTTGGCCTGCAGGCTTTTGCCATGATTCTTGAGAAAGTTTGTAGTCCATCCTATCCAATTCTTAATAGAACCAAAGGTAGTCCCAGTAATTGGCAATAAAAAACACACATATTTGATGAAAATTAAGCAAACTTTCCAAGTGACACTGTCTCAGAATCCAGTTGCAGATACAAAACAATCCCAGTTATAGTTTCTTATGTAATCGGAACAAATGAAGAACCTTGATGGCTCAGAATTGCGAAACACAAAATCAGATATCTTGTATACTAGGATTGCAGACCCACTTCGCACTACTTTCACTGACGCAAGGTCAACTACGTCACAGCCATTTCTTGCCTGAGACAACGTGAGCAGACGCAGGATGTCGGCATTCGATAGAGTTCCTAGGACAGCGAATCACAGATTGAATCGTCATGTATCCATCAGTAACTTAACGAATTGGGTAAAGCTGTTGAATTTTGATTGCACAAATAAAAAGAACGGAGATGTTCAAACTATCAGTATTATGTTAATTGTAACTAATTGGAGAAGAAAATAATAAGGTTTACTAAAACTGCCATGGCTTATGAAGCCTGGCGACGGTTATGGATTTATGAACGTAACAACGCCAGAATAAGTCGTCACTGCTGAATAACCGTAATCTTGTGTGTCACTTCCATTTGCTAGACGTCCCAAAATATGTGACCTGATGATTTCAGCCGTTCTTGAGGAGCTTGTTGAAGAAATCATGCACCGGTCTGTTCTTTATCACCCTTAACGACCAGCGCAACATTGGCAAAGCCTTTCGGGAGAATAGGACACAAAAGCATGTCATCTGATGTCTTAATCCGCTGGTATTGCTGCAGTGCGCTGCTGCTGAGTCCGTGCTGCTGCAGCGATGATGCAAGAGTACCACGGCTCATGAACTCTGCATGTCACTTCTGCGAGGACCTCTAGGGCATCGGCTGTTGCAGTGACCTTGTCCATGAGATATACCCCACCAATCCTCTTCAAAGCTGCCTGCGCACACGCCATGCCCTCCAAGCTCTTGCCAAGAATGAGTAGTGCTCGTAAGCTAGCTTCTACGGCAGCAGAGACCCGTGCAAACACTGGGTCCTCTGGAGACAAGCTCTTCTTGAGAACTCTCGTCATGAGCTCTGCGGTAACAGGTGCCACAGAGGGCGCAGAACGCGTCTCTACTTCATCTCCTCTGTTCGCAATCTCGGCAAGAATTGTCCCAATTTGAGTTAGAGAAGCTGTTGGATCGTTCAGAAGGTCCTCGAGCTTTTGTTTGCCTTTCTCCATGATGACCTCCAATTCAAGTGACGCAACGCCCTGGGTAATTAGGCCTTGCCTTGCTACCAGCAACCTACCAGTTCCAACAAAACGATAGTAAGATGAATCAAATAAAAGAGGATTCAAGAGAATCGTTATTGCGCTCAATAGTAAAAAATCGAAAAGATATTTCGTGGTTTCACTGGCAAGACCTGAAGTTAATTTCGCAAGAATGATTGCAGAACGATAACCTTCAAGTTGAACAAGAAGGAATAGAAATGTTTACTTACCCAGTGGCTATCACAAGGATTCGTTGAAAAGCGTTCTGGCAGTCACGTAGCCGTATGGTGTTGAGAGCAAGAGTCTCCGGCACCCACGGTTCCTGTGCAGGCTCATTACAGCGTAGAATACGCAGCAAGCCAAGGTACACTAACGTCGAATTGCTCTTCCATTCTACTTCATGAAGTCTCTTGCCACCTGCATCGTTCCTCAGTAATGAGTCCTCTGCTTCATACTCAGAAAGTGACGATCGACAAGCCTCTCATATAGATTGGAAAGCTCATTTAGACGAATCAACTCACCTGAAGCGTAAAGCCCCAACCCAGATGTTGAATAGGCAGTTGTTAGACCACTGGCAACACCAATCCGTCCACCAGTGCGCATTGATGACAAAGGGGGTAGCCCTGCAGCGACCGATGGCGCAGTAGCCATTGTTCCTTGCACAAGTGCCAGTGAGACTTCCAACTCTGCTTTCTCATGCTCGATGTTCTGAAGACCTTCAGTTAACCAGTTTAACGTGTTCGGCAAGCGCTGGGTAATTTCTGCAAAAGCAACCACAGTTTCAAGCTGATATCTTGTTGCAAAAGATTTGCGCATGTATTCTACTCCCGCAGTGCCGCTGATCAGAGGGACCAGTGCGCGCAAGCGAGTGGCACTCATATCCTGTTTCAGCCCCTGCAATGTTCAACAAACGACCAAGGTAAGGAAAATTGGAAATCTCTCGATCCTGGTCACGAAAGTACAGCTTACAAGAGCCAGATGAAGCTGGGAACACGGCGTGCTGGGTAAGGTAGATCTTACCTGAAGCTGCTCAAAAATGAAACGCAGGCCTTTGACAATCGTGGTGAAGAATACGTCATCCGAGTCTTTGATGCTTGAAGACACAGTTGCTACTGATTCCTTAACCAAAGGCTCATGAGCAGCACTATTAGCAGTACTATCTCGAGTTGGGGACCCCAGCTTCAAGATTAATCCGGATGCGTAGTCCAACAGTCGTTGCAGGTGTTCAACATCATTGCTCCCTGACTCCAAAATCTACAAAAGTGCATCATAATAAGTTTAACTTCAACAAAGCCAACAGAACAGAGGACTCTTGTTCAATTTAAAAGCAGAATCTTTGTTGAAATTGGTGGATGACCTGAGCGATTAATTCCAAATCCATGCACTCCCGAAGCTCGTCTCTCCATCCTTCAGGCACAAGGGCTTCGAGTTCCTCTCGTGCTTCCCTTATCAAGCTCACAAATCGTTTATAATCAGTTGGCTTTTGTGCCAAATCAGCTGTAATTCCGTCCCAAAACGCGTTCTCCATCGTTGTACGTACCTGCGCCTGATAAGTACACAAAAATGCTGCAAGCGCTTAACATAGCTTCAAACTGCAGCATAAATTTGGAATTAAAAAAGGGCAAGAGCGAGAAACGCAAACTAACTAAGCTGTATCATCTTACTTGTACTACCCATACCTGAGTCTCTATCATTCGTTTCGTAGCAGAGGAAAGCTCTGGCCCTAATGGCGATGTCCCTCCCTTCTTCAGCTGCCATTTGGCATCATGGAGCATCTCATTCACAATGCGCTCATTTGTGAGCTCAGCACCTTGGTGGGTCGGTGAGAATTCCTGTGTCTCTTGCACTTCTTCCCGCATCAGATTCACTGGAATTCTTCGGATTGGAGGTGGGAGTTTAAATTGCGGTTTAACAACTTTAGGATCATATTTATGACCATCATCTGAACTGGTGTCTTCAGGAGGCGGCTTAGCAGGACCATCTGCATCAGTAGATATTCCAGATCCAGTTATGGTGACAAAGGGAGAAATTAATGGGACACCGCTCTCGACAGCCTGAGCGTGTTTGGTACGGGCATCTCTCAAGGCTTCTTGCAGCCTCTTCACGCCAGCCCCACCAGTAAGATGCATGATTCTGTCCTGAAGTAGTCTTTGATCTTGGAGCACCTGCAACAAATGTCACCCAAATATGATGAAGTAGTAATTAAATAAACGTCTTGATAACTACTGGAACAAGATCATTCAGAAGTGCAAAAATTCAAAAGCTCTTACCTGAGTACGAATGACCTGAACATCAGGGTTGATAACAACAACATCTCCAGGAAATTTACACTTGAGAAGCATAGAAACCTCCAACTGACAGGCCATTCTCGTCATCTCTTCCTCCAGTACCCGGGCATCCTTCAATTTCCACGCCACAAAATGGTACAGATAAGCACACCACGCTGCATCAAATGCGGCGAGCTGAGCAGCAAATGGTCGGGTTGAAGGCAATGGAACAGGAGCTGTGGTTTCTGAGGGCCACTCGGATCGTGATCGCTTCTGAGGAGAGCCGTTAGGAGAAGAAGAGCCTGCTGGAGTGGACGTCGGACCATCGAGGATGATTCCCATCAAAATTTCAAACTCAGGTAAAAGCCTTGCGGCTGCTTCTGAAAGAGCCAGCTCTCGTTTCTCCGTGCCGCTACTAAACACCCCCTCTGGCTGGCCCACTATCATATAAGCACATAGGAAGACCCGAGCGGGGTACCGATCGAGCTCTTTCTCAGCTGCGGCTTCCTTTAGGCAATTTTTCAGATTAAAGGCTCCAGAAGCAACCGGAGGGACAGTGGGGTCTCTTGGGGGAAGCTTGCCTGCACGTAAAGCCTTGTCCTTTCTTATCATCAGACTGGTGGCACTTGGTGAACGCGATTTGCGTGTCGGTAGTGAAACATGCTTGAGCAGGTGGTCGATGCTCGTGGTAGTGCTTAATTGACCATCGAGAGATAGTTTAAGACGGCTTTCCATCCGGGCCAACAGTGCCTTGACAATTCTAAGAGTCGTGGGGGCGGTGATGCGGGATGCAAGTTCCTCAAAGGAGACGGATGTGACAGACTTCCCGTCCAACCCACATGCTGCATAATTTTGTGCCAGCTCGTATGTAGTACTTCTGGACTGTCGGAACTGCCTCCAGCAGCTGCACATGAACCCCACCGATTAACAACTCAAGCGACAGCTCATAACTCTCCGTAACAAAATTCATAGGTTGTCATAATGCTAGAAAAATTCTGATTCTGGCAGTTATCAAGCAATCAGGCCAATGTAAGTTCTATAACCCTACCTTCCCAGCTTCATATTGAGTAATTTCTTGAAGGGTTCTCACCGAGTGAGCTTGCGGCAAAGGCGGTCACCCTGCTTAAGTTTCTGCTGGCAAGAATTTTTATAACCCCCACGTTTCTGCAGAAATTCTGCACGCTGCCTTCGCGCCTGGTTTACCCAAAACATTCACTACATTCAGCGAACAACAAATCCTTGGTGGCACCATCATTTTAGATACTGATCAGTGAGGGCGTTAGCAGTAAGGAGTGGAGATTTACACGCTGCAAGCGTGCTTCAAGTTTCTCTCTTTTGTTCCTTCTCTCCAACTCTCGTTCACGTACAACCTCTTGGGCGACTCGTCGAGCTTGGAGGACATTGGCCTGGGCACGGCATTTCCCAGCTTCAATAAGACCAGCACGTTTCTCCTCAGCAGCTGCTATTTTTTGGCATATGGTCAGCCGAAGAGCTTCAATGCGCTCTCGGTCCTTGCCTTCCTGATTTGTTCTGGCCACTGCTGAATGCGCTGATCTTTCATGAGCAGCAGCCCGGCGTTGTTTCTCAAGTTCCAGAAGAGCTAACCGATTGGTTTCTGCTTGATGAACTCGTGACTCCACTTTGCAACCCAACTCTTCGCGCTCTCGCTCCATGCGCAGGTGGGTCTCTGTTTTGGCTGCCAACCGGAGTTCATGAATCCTGGCTAATCTCATGTGCTCTTGGGCTTGAAGCTCCGCCCTGCTAATCAAGATAAGGTCGTGCAAACATAACCATTGCATGAGTTCCAACCTTGCCATACAGTCATAGCAAGTCATAATCTGCAATGCATATCAAGTTCTTACGAATGCAAAACATGAGAGAGTGTTTTAACAATCTATAATTTTCCTGCTAGTGCTACCTCTTGTGCTCAGCAGCAGAAAGTTTGGCTTCGAGGCGCTGAGCTAGATCTTCTGAGTCAGAGTGCGGAGGGCTCACTCTCCGCTTCGGACGAGCTTTGTTTACCAGCCATTCATGAAATTGCTGCAAAATGGCATGTTCGGTACTAGCACTGTTGAACAGCCTCGTTTGTAAAGAACAGTCTAATTAACAAAGGAAAGTTACAAATGTGTTAGAAAGATGATTACCAAAAGTACCTGACGTCTTAAGTCTGCTTCCTTGAGTCTTGTCTCTATTTCGTCGAGGCTCTTCGTCTTGCTTTCAAGACTGTCCTCCAGACGTTGTCTCAGCCATTTGGGCACTGGAGAGTTGGAGATGACACATTCTGAGATTTCAATATCAAAAGCGACACCCGTGCCGGGATTCCCCATCATGTTCCCCTCCCCTCCAGCCAAGGGCTCTCTGTGAACTGAGGTTGCCATGCTTCATTCAGTTTGCACCTAATAAGACACGAAAACAGATGCCTACAGTTAAAAGCCCGACATTAACACCAGCTCTGAGAGTTCTGAAATCAGAAGTTTGGCTGTCTCAAGTTCCACGAAACCGAAAAGGAGCTGCGATCGTTGAGGAGGACAACAACTTAATTCCGATCCACAGATTACTTCTCAGAGAACAAAGCGGGAGGACTCCAAACTTAAGACACCAACAAAGCTATGTTACGTGGTAAAAGTAAGAATGCTCAGCAGGAACTATTTTGGGAACGTTCAGACAAAGCATCTTGACGAAAAATTCCGTGAGGGGGTTGAAGCGAAGGACACGAACGTCGTTCGAACGTCCAAACCTCAAACTCAAGGGAGTTTACGTACAGAATGCCATGTCCATATCCAGTGTGGCATGCCAGTATCTTCAATGAAGTCTTTACGAAGAAGAAAAAATTAAAAGATTAAAAATAATTACAATGCATACCCCAGCCAAATTTTCACACCTCGCAGTTCATTTGAGACCTACTGACGTGCGATCTCTGCAGCAATCGAAGCACAAATTGCAGCATGTGGAATACAAATTGATGTCGTCTTGGAGAAATTTCCCATCCATGCCCTGGAGAACCACTTGGAAGCAATGACGATCGAGTAGATTGCAATTGCCAGATGAGAGGTGTCAACAACCAGAACTCTGTACTAATGTCGAACCTCTTCATCTATCACGGAACGACAGAATCGCGAGAAAGCAGATTTGGAAATGCAAAAAGGACTTGGATAGACATCCAGCAAGGAAATGTCTCGACCTCCGCACCTCATCTGTTATAAAATGCTTCTGCTCGCTGAAAAAAAGTTGGATTTCAAGGCTTTTATAGGCACTCGAGGATGAAAAGGCAATCACAAGAAGGATAAGTACGAAATCAATCACATTGTCCACCAAGCGCAGCATAGTATCCAGCAGGCCTACCTATGGCAAACTTAACCACTAACAATCAGAAAATTCTTGTGTGAGGAATACATAATCCCCGTCGCAACGGGAGGCGATTGATTCTTGTCAGTCGAGCACCTCGGTCACTTCAGAAACATTCTCAATGAACAGCCAATGTTTCGACAATGGATGGCACTTGCGAAATTTGCAAGTACTTGCATCCAATTCTTTCAAAGCTAACGATGCGGTGAACAACGGCAAACCTGAAAACCCTCACCTAGAATCAGATTATAAAATATCACAACGACGAGATTGGACAATGCCATGTACCTTCTGGCGTTTCCTCAAAACTTGCTCAAGCACACTGCAACGTTTTTCAAAAGCGCCCAGTCACCCACTCTCCATCAAAATGAAACTTAATCCATCATTAGATAATGTGAAAATGAGAAATTCGCTCAGGGATCTGTCAAAAATCATCCTCCGGTTTTACACGACAATCTACAACAACCACTTTGGATTTGAGTTCATCAGGGATAGGGCCAGTAGTGAAATGTTGTCTGACGAGAGCATCACGTTGCAGAAGGGCCGTGAGAAAACGTCAAATCAGAGAATATGTATTCAACTTCATGGAATTATATTATGCCGATGACCTTCGAAGTCATAGAGAGAAACGAGGTTGCAGAGTGACAGGTTGAACAGGAAAAAGGAGACAGAGGCTTGGTAACGGCTCCAACTACATAGCAGCACGGTTCGGCTCCCACCCTGCTGCCCAACCTCCTTTCAAACCGCACCCAACTCACCAGACGTTGCATACAATTGTAGTACCAAATTTCTATAAAACGTTGACCAGGTTGAGCTTTTTCGTGTGCAGACGTGCTGGGCAGGTCGTCAAAATTTTCTAAAGCTTCCGAGCAGAGGAGCCAACAAATGAAATGCCATACATACACAACAGTAGATTCGTACTTCTAAAAGAGTGAAGTGAAGACTATCTTGGGATGCGCGAGGTGCTGAGCTGCTGGCTTGTGGAGGTCTTCAATTTTTTTTCTATTTCTCTTTGTCGAGGAACTCTAATGCTGCAACAGTACAAAAGCAAACGACAGGGCGAGTAGCACAAGCAATCCAAGAAATGAACTACGCAAAGAGCTTAAAAAAGCTCAAAAGTGCAGAGAGGAAAAGCATGGAAAATGAAGCAGGAAGAATCTTTATTGTCTTTACGAATAGAATCCGACACGCCCTAAGGAGATAGTAACCATTCGAATGATACAAACGCCGCGGCTTTAGAACCGAGCAATGATTATGAGCAACCAATGGAAGCATTATCTCTTCCTCTATACATGAAACATAAACAAAAGGCATTTTCTATTTACATGGTAGCTGTACTATACACGGTAATCTCTGATCGTATACCGTTTCACTGTTCCTCACCGATTCACAACCTTCTTGTCATGTAACACTGCTGTTATCAAATGAAGCAGTGTCACAAGCGTTAGCATAGCTGCACTATGCAATGGGACATCGACCCTTCCACGGCGTGCGTAACGTCAAACACAAAAGACAAAGTTGGTAAAGCACTAATGTTGGCTACAAACTCCGTCTAGAATGCAAGAGTACCACGGTTCATGAACTCTACATGTCACCTCTGCGACCACCTCGGCAGCTTCAGCGGTGGCCACTACCTTGTCCGTCAAATACAGTCCGCCAATCCTCTTCAAGGCTGCCTGTGCAACGACCATGCCCTGTGGGCCTTTGCCAAGGATTAACAGTGCTCGTAAGCTGGCGCCAACAGCAGCAGACACGCGTGCAAAGACTGGATCTTCAGGTGACAAACTCTTATTCAGAACCCTCGTCATGAGCTCTGAGCTCATGCGTGCTACAGGAGGATCAACCGTTTCATCTTCATCTGTCCTGTTGGCAATCTCCGCTAGTATAGACCCAATTAGAGTCATTGAGGCTGTTGGGCTATTCAGAAGGATTTCAAGCTTCTGTTTTCCTTTCTCAATAATACCTTCCAACTGAAGGCCCGCAATGCCTTGACTCACCAACCCTTGCCGAGCTATCAGTAGCCTGCCAATTTAATAGAAGTGTTAGTCTGATACGCCATTTATCACGACAGATGAGACCCCGAAGATGCGACAAATACACGACACCAAAAATTAGCCAATAGTTTGAAACGAAAATGTTAGACAATAAATACAATAACTATCTTTGTAACATTACTTCATTACAGGGCACAGATCATTATACAAAGATCGAACATAACTGACTGGAATGTGAAGGGCGTTGAAATACTGACCCAGTTGCTATAACAAGAATTTGTTGAAACGAATTTTGATAATCAAGAAGCCTTGCGGTATTAAGAGCAAGAGTCTCCGCTATGGACTCCACATTCGCGGCCTCATTGCTGCGAAGGATTCGAAGGAGGCCCAAGCGTACCAAAGTGTCATTGCAATTCCATTGCACCTCAGGAAAACTCTTCTGACCTGAAGATGTTCCCAAACGCACAACATCAGTCTCACAGCTTCTGCAAAATACTGAAACATACTGGTACAACGAAGAGCATACTGAAGAGAATCAAACCTGCAGAAGAGATTGCAGACCCAGCCAAGGGTGCAGCGGCAGTAGCTCCTTTCGATACACTGAGACGTCCTCCGGTACGCATTGATGATGGCGGTGGAATTCCTGCACCAGCTGGCTTCAATGGAAGCATTTGCAGTGCTGACTGTGCTGGAGCTAACGACATTTCCAATTCCATTTTCTCCTGCTCCAAACTTTTAAGAGCTTCAGTAAACCAAGAGACTGTCTTTGGGAGATGATGTGCAACTTCAGCGAAGGAAGAAGCTGTGGTAAGCTGGTGTCGGGTTGAAAAGGCACTACGCATATAATCGATACCAACTGTCCCACCAATAAGGGGAGCGATTGCTCGTAACCGAGAAGCACTAATGTCTTGCTTGAGCACCTGCATTTTCTCCACATATAATGCCAACTTTATAAGCGAAAATTCTTTCAAAACAAAGACATAACGAGAAGTAAAAGTTCAAGAGGTAAGGACATGGAAACTACATAAAGTGTGAACAGAAGTGGACCTTACCTGTAATTGCTCAAAAATAAACCGAAGACCTTTCACAAGAGTAGTAAAAAATGCAATTTGTGCAGGCTTGCTGCCCGAAGATACTGTTACTGATAACTCCTTGACCAAGGACCCATGCGCAGCTTTTGCAGGGCTGTCGCGAGCTGGAGAACCTAGTTTCAGAATTAACCCGGATGCGTAGTCTAATAATCGGCGCAAATAGTCCACGTCATTACTTCCAGACTCCAAAATCTGCACCGAATACAATCAGCATTGAGAACCACAAAAAAAAAGCAAATTGGAGTAAATACAGAGGTATTTCAAGCATCGGCTCAGTGGGAAATGAGTGAGTAAGATCTAACCTGAGTTATCAGTTCCAAATCCATACATTCCCGAAGCTCATCTTTCCAACTCTCAGGAACAAGAGCTTCAAGTTCCTGCCGCACCTCTCCAACTAAATCAACAACGCGCTTGTAATCTGTAGGCTCTTGAGCCAACCCACTAGCAATATTATCCCAAAACGCATTCTCCATTACAGACCGCACCTGATCCTGCAGATCATTGACCTTTTTTGCGGACGGGTTAACAGCAGAGACTAAATGAGGACTTTCCTGCAGGTGCCATTTCGAATCATGGAGCATCTCGTTGACAATTTGCTCGTTTGTAAGCTCGGCTCCTACATGATTTGGCAAGGAGCTCTGGGAGTTTTGTGCGTCTAGTTTTGCCAGGTTCTCAGAAGCAGTTAGTGAAGCTGGTTCAGCTGGCACAGGAGGTGGAAACCTAAATAGTGATCTCACAACCCTCGGTTTACCTGCGTTGGCTCCTACACTGCTGTCCGCGGGTGAATTAGCCGAGGATACAACTGAACCAGGTGATGTCGATGACGATTCAGATTTGATGGGAGTGCTGAAAGGGGAAGAAGGAGGAGAACCACTTTCAGAAGCCTCTGCATACTTGGTCCGCGCATCTAGAAGAGCTTCTTCCATGCGAACCAAGCCAGCACTACCTGTGAGGTGGGAGACCCGATCCCGCAATAGCTTTTGGTCCTCAAGCACCTGTAACAAATGTCACCCTCAGTGTTGTAAGTAACATAAAAAGCGTCAGAAAAGTTATACAGTCAAAACGTACAAATTAAACCGCGAAGTTGGTGTAAAATGGAGGTGGATGTCCCATGCTCCGCAGACTACGATTTGTGATGAGAGGATGTGTGACTAAGAAGCACGAGTCAGCATACACATAGTTAGGTCAAGATGGCACATCTTTATATGTTAACTATTACCATCCCTGTTATAATACAAAACAACCAGGAAAACCATAACTCAACTAGAGAATATCAGAAGACCCAAGTGCATACCTGGGTGCGGATTGCCTGTGCATCGTGACTTAGATCGAAGACACTCCCTCCGTGTGGAATTTTACACTTCTGAAGCATAGAAACTTCTAACTGGCAAGCCATCCGTGTCATGTCTTCCTCCAGAGCCTTGGCATCCTTTACTTTCCAGGCAACAAACTGATACAAATAAGCACACCAAGCTGCGTCGAACGCAGCAAGCTGGGCAGCAAACGGTCGTGGTGAAGGTAATACAGTAGGAGGGGACATATCAACCGGCCAGTCATACTTTGACCTTTTCTCGGGAGGGTAGTTCGGAGAAGATGAACCGGGCGAATTACTTGTAGGTCCATCAAGAATGATTCCAGTCAAAGCTTCAAATTCGGGCAAGAGCTTGGCTGCTGCCTCTGCGAGAGCCGATTCCCGCTGTCCTTGGCTACTAAACACAGCTCCAGGCTGACCCAGAATCATGTAAGCACAAAGGAACACACGCACTGGATACCGCTCCAGCTCTTTAGATGCAGGTTTTGGAGCTTCTTTGACTTTAGAAGCTGCAACAGTACATTGTGCTTGAACACCTTTGGTATCAGTTGTTTTTAAACTTGAAGGACTCGGATTTTTCTTGCCGAGTACGCTACCGACCGTAGTACGGGGTTTCCGAGCTGGAGGTAACAGCCGTTTCAGAAGGTGATCAATACATGTCATTTTGCTTAACTGACCTTCCAAGGAAAGCTTTAATCGGCTCTCAATTCGAGCCAAAAGTGCCTTCACAGTTCGAAGTGTAACAGGGGAAGTAATACGAGATGCCAATTGCTCAAAAGAAATTGCCCTCACTGACTTCCCGTTTAACCCACACGCTGCATAATCTTTTGCTAGTGCATAGGTCGTACATCTAGATTGACAAAACTGCCTCCAGCATCTGCACGGCGTAAAAGAAAATCAGGGTTTGAACAACGAAAGACAATAACGAAAACACGTATTCCACTAATCAAAATTCATGGAGCTTGCAAGTGTAGAACAATCGGCGCAAAAGATATCCCTGAAACTGTGTGCTGTGGCAGAATATATTATACCAAGTTCTTACCGAGTAAGCTTACGACAAAGTCGATCGCCATGCTTGATTTTCTGTCCATGGTTGTGCGATGATCCTCTGCAACCTCCTCTCTGCCGCAGAAACTCAGCGCGTTGTCCCCTTGCCTGAATGAATATGAATGATTAAAACTGGTTAGTTGCTAATCACTGGCTCTCTCATATTTATCAGACTTCAATATAGAAACTTGAATACTAAAAGCATTTGGTTCGTCTTCAATGAGTAAGAATGTAGGTTAGCTCATGAGCAAATCCAATGATCCTCGCCCAGTCAGCACAAATAAAGGCACGGGTAAGGGCAGACTTACTCGTTGAAGTCGTGCCTCAAGTTTCTCTCTTTTCTTCCTTAGCTCCAACTCACGCTCGCGAACAACCTCCTGTGCTACTCGTCGAGCTTGAAGAACAGTAGCCTGAGCCCGACTCTTCTCAGCTTCTAAGAGACAAGCGCGTTTTTCTTCAGCAGCCGCAATTTTCTGGCAGATATTCAACCTGAGAGCTTCAATACGTTCCCGGTCTTTTCCTTCTTGGTTTATCCTCACAACTGCTGAATGAGCCAATCGTTCGTGCGCTGCAGCGATACGTTGTTTCTCAACCTCCAACAGAGCTAGTCTATTGACTTCCGCCTGGTGGACGCGTAATTCGACCTTGCAACCCAGCTCCTCTCGTTCTCGTTCCATACGAAGCTGGGTTTCAGTTTTGGCTGCCAACCGTAGTTCATGAACCCTAGCCAGTCTGATCTGCTCTTGTGCTTGGATCTCCGCCCTGACAGAGAGAACGTAATTAAGAAAGACGTGATCGACCTTGAGCAAAAAATGTGTCGCTTGTGAAACTGCTAACAAGCGAAGAACAGATGCAGGTTTTGTAAAGCGGATAAATGTTGAAGGTAAATGTTAGTTGATTTTGATCCAGAGCTAGAAAGACAAGATTAAGTCTACTGTGAGTGCAGCTTCTTTCATCCTCTCCCGAATTGTGCATACCATATCATTGAAAGAGCCGTTACAGGAAACAGAAGCGAAATTTAAAAATTAAAAATTAAAAATTAAGTAACTAAAAAGAACCGTCACAACTCTCTAAGTTACGGAGGTAGCATGATATGATGTGAACCCTATCGTGGATTCATAATTTTCTATTCTCTAATGTTTGCGTCCTAATAAGTCAAAGCTGGCGTTCTTAAATCCTACCTCTTCTGTTCTGCAGCAGAAAGTTTAGCTTCAAGACGCTGCGCCAGGTCTCCAGATTTTGGCGAGTTCGGAGGACTCACTTTCCGCTTTGGACGTGCCTTGTTTGCCAACCATTCGTGGAATTGCTGCAAGAAAAAAGAAGTGAGATGCTAAGTCAAGGTGGAATCCCCTGGTCATTTGATAACAGTAAATAGAACCTTATGTTAACAATATTTGCTGAAACTTCCTTCTGCTTCTTAATTTAGCAAGCAAGCAACTGCTCCAACAAGAGTCCGTAACTCTGCGTTTCCATTGCTGGCAGCACATGAAATTACCTGACGCCTCAAGTCTGCTTCCTTGAGCCTCGCCTCAATGTCCTCAAGACTTCTGACCTTGCATTCAAAGTTCTCCTCAAGACGTTGTCTGAGCCATTTGGGTGCAGGGGAATTGGAACTGACACATTCTGAAATTTCTATATCGAAGGCAATGCCTATTCCTGGGTTTAGGATCATCCCCTCCATTCCGCTCAGGTGGTCTCTGTGAGCGATCTTTGCCATGATTCATCCACTTTGCGACAACTGTAACAACATGTCACATAATTCCATCAGGAATGCTCACAACATGATGCACACTAAGATCAGTGTGCTTGTAATCGAGCAGGTTCTATTTACACACTTTTGGCCTCAACTCCCACGCAACACTACCCTTCATTGTGGAAATCAAACTAGTACCATTCAGCTCACAGGTTTGCCCTCCATTCGAGCAGCTTCTGAACATAAAGACTTGAGAATGAGGCAATCCTTATTTTAAAGTATAAAGTTCACAAACGAAAGATTTTAAAAATCAAAAATAATAAAAAATTAAAAGAAGACAGCATCAGCCTGGCAAACAGCTCCGAATGAAGAACTGATAGAATAATCTGATAAGAATTTTCAAAACGACTATATAGTCCAAGAAAATACTGCAGTAGTAAACGGTCAATTAACGGTCAAAATTGGTTAAACATGCAAGAATGTACCAACAGCTTACAAATAGAGCTACAGTCCATACTGCTACGCATCGACCCAGACGGTCTTCATGTTTAAGAAGTGCTCAAGGAAATTCTGGAGTAGCTTTTTTGTGAGATAATGACGCAACGACAGTGAAAATTAGACAACAAGTAGAAAATTCTACTGCCTGAACTGCCGGTAAACATTGTTCCTTAAATTCTTTGAAGAAAAGACTACCACTACCTATAGTTTGCAAATCTGACCAGCAGAACTTCTCTAAAAACAAAACAAAACAAAACAAAACAAACAAACAAACAAAAAAACACAGCTTAAGCACTACAAGAGGTAGACATGGTGCCAGGATTCCTTCCAACGACTGGACCAAGGAGCGCAACAAATTATCTAAAACGAAATAACTATAAGTACGAAGAAACATTTTCGGAACAGCAGTTCCGTTAAACGGTAGGCGTGGATTTTCACACAGAACTGTAAAATTTTCAGCTAGAGGAAAGACGAAAGCACAAGTAATGCTTAGCTATGGCGAAGAGTCAAGAGGTATCCTTCCAGGCCTGTCGCTTCTGAGCATTACCGAATTCAGAAATGAGAAACGGCTGCGAATTATTCGACACTTCAGGCTGTCACAAAGGAAAGCAGGCTCCAAACGAGCGTTCGACTACGAACAGCTTGTCATTCGCCTGTAGGACGACGGATGGAAGGAAGGCCAGCAGAGCAGATAGTGAGAGGCGAGGAAGCGGAGGTCAAGAGACTTTCATTAAGAAAAATCGACTCAATGCTCTCAATTATCCTAGCAATCTCCTACGAACCGGCCAAGATTGCAAGAAAACAGATCTGAAAAGGCAAGAAGTGACAATTGGGCGCCTCGTGATGACTTAGAAGAAACCCTTAAACTCTACTATTGTCCTGTGATCTTCTCTTTCACGCTCGATGCTTTTCGAAGCCAATGAACTGACTACTCCGACACTTCTAGCTTTCTCCACGGCCCAGCTTAGAAACAGCAAGAGCTCTTTTCCTATTCTCGGCACCAACCAAGGCAGAATCCCAACTTCACGAAAGGAGAGGCCCGAACGACAATTGACATTATTATCGCACATCCTTTATCCTGCGTACGTCCTACGTTACGACCACCCACCCCAAGTAACTAAACTACGTTTCTCGACAGAGACAGGATTCGTAAGTTGGAAGACCCCCATCGTGCTTCCTCTCGTAAGGCTAAGACAACACAAGCCTCTACGACAGGGCCAACGAAGTCAATACCAGAATCTATCACCAACTGGGCCAAGAAATTCACAACGGGAAGAGCGTGCCAACAGGAAACACATAATCTCACCCAAGGCATTTAAAAAAATTAAAATTAAAATTAAAAAGGGGGGGGGAGGGGGGGGACGGCAACGAATCCTCCCCAGTACCTGTCTGTACACCGTTTTGGCCAGTCAAAAGCTGCAACCGAATTCCCACTGCACCCGAATTCACTCCCCCACACACAACTTCCTGCAACCAAGCAAGGGACGATTCTGCAGCAAGAGAAAACAAAGGCCGGTTCCGTAGCGGAACAGCCACCGAGGCCCTGAATAACGTCTCTTCGCTCCCAACTCAAGTGTTGCCAACCCACCACCACCACCCCACGAACCGTTCCCAGCAAAAGCTCACCACATGCTCAAATCCTTCCCACAACCGATTCTCCCGCACCAACTCTAGCAGTCTCTACACACCGTCACCCCAATTCACATCCCCTGCTTCGATCAAACCCCTAGCAGTGCAGGCTCTCAAAAGGCCCTTCACAGCGAGAATTGGCGAGCAAGGCGGGGCGAGATCGGCTTAGTTTTGGTGTGCAACATCAACGACAACAACAGCAACAACAGCAGCAGCAGCAAGTAGCAGTGAAGGGGAGGAGAGCATCTGGGGAGCGAAGGAGTGGCCGATTGATGAGAAAGTGGCAGGGAGTGGCAACCGAACCCCCAGCCCTGGGAGTCCTGATCGCTGACCTCGGAAAACACGCTCCCCCTCGTCGTCCCTACACTCGTCATCGTCACGAAGCCTCTCCAGAACTTACCGGCGGCTTGGCAGGCGCGGCTTTTTTTACCCATCGATCAGCCCAGGCGCTCCCTCCGGGTAAAAACAATTCACCGCCCCTCCCTGGTAAATAATCCCCTTCTCACTTTAAAATAGTCATCCCTTTTCTCTCTATCTTTTGCCTATTCTCCTTTAAAGGAGCTAGGGAGAAATACCTCAAAACTTCTTGTCGGTTTGCAAATACATGTCACGAACACAACCTTTTGTACATATTCCCCCTTTTTATGGTTTATTCTTGGATGAACAGACACAATGTAAATAATTATATGTAGCATCCATTAAATCTATGCCTGTTTTAAGGGTAATTACTGTTTTTTCCTATCACTCTGATTTCATTGCACCATAAACGTTGGATATAATTAAATCAGTATTTAGATTTTATTTCAACGGGAAGGGGAATATTTACTTTGTAAAGAGGATAGAATGAAAATGAATGAGAACATCTTTGACACCCCGCGAGTAACTCAAACTCAACGTCAAAGGCCATGTCAAAACTCAAAACTAATGGCCACAAGAACAAGTTAGATCTTCTTCCAGTGAAGATGTGCCATAGCTTTGTAGATGGTTCGGCGAGTGAAGGCCGTGGTGGAACAAGGGGGGGGAAGTATGACCACTGTGCCAACACTTTCCGGCACCATCTGGCCAACTCGCAAAAGTGCTTTCCGACGTGGCAGAACCTTCTGTGGGCCAGGGGAATCCTGTAGAGTGAAGAGAGAGAGAGAGAGAGAGGGTGTCGTGAGCGTGCTATTGGGTTCAAGACGCTCACGCTTTCAAGACCCCTCCCGAAGCTGGCGTTCCTTGAAACATCCATACTGGCAGATTCCACGCTCATGGATCCCCTTATCGCTCGCTCTCTCCGCCTCGTGATGTCCAGCGCCATCGGCACGCGTACCCAAGCCCGTTCACCCAAGGACATGCATGAGGATGAGGCTGCTCTCGGAACTGGGGTCTCTTAATGAATGGATATGCATGAATGAATGAATACGGGGTCTGTTAATGAATGGATATGGGGTCTGTTAATGAATGGATATGCATGAATGAATGGATACGGGGTCTGTTAATGAATGGATATGCATGAATGAATGGATACGGGGTCTGTTAATGAATGAATATGCATGAATGAATCGTTGTAGATGAATGATGAAGTTTTATGGGGCTCTTTTGGGAACTAGAATTGGGAATATTTTTGGATGTGATAGAGCTTTGAGAAGATGCTCTGATTTGCTATTTTCCAAGGAAAGACGAGGTCTCGAATCTCTTTGTGGCATTAGCCGAAAAAGGCATAGATGCGTTTGGGTTCTGCTCAAATTTCTATATATATATATATATATCTATATCTGTATCTATGTGGGTGTGTGTTTGTGTAGTGGGATTTTTAAAATTGAGAATATTTTCAAAAGAGTTATCTTCAGTTGTGAAGCACTATACCAAGTTTAGTTACACAATCAGATTTTGGTTAATGTATTGTTTATTTATAACAAAGAGAAAAATGTGGTTGATGGTGAGTTTTCACTTTGACACTCAAAGTAATAAAACAGGCTGTACTAAACTTCATGCTGTATCCTAAATATGACTTGAAATAATCAATTTCAAATATTTTCATGTAATGAGAAACTTTGGTAACCAACGTGCTCAATATTACATATAAACCAACAAAATCATGCATTTATGAACATACCAATGATTTTTCTTTGTGTAATTATTAACCACAACAAAGTCCACCCAATATAAAATTGTGCAGTACAATTACTTTATGACACATCATTTGTGGCATCTGAATGAAATAGTTCTTCAGTTTTATCTGTTTTAATGTTCAAAAACTCAGAAATTTAAAATGCTAGAAAATATAACTACCACCAATTATTGGTTTATGTTTGTAGAAAACATTAGACTCTTTGAATTATAACTCATTTATTAGCATTTTGAATGTTTTTTCTTAGTCTTCTATATATATATATATTCACACACACATTACACATGATATAATATACAATCAGAAATTGTATATAACTTTTTAGATTATTTAATTTAAAATTTGTGTTTCATAGATCTCAGTTATATAAATTTAAGTTTATTTAGTTGATCATTTATAGGATATTTAAATCTATGTTTCTGCAATAGAAATTGCAATCAAGTGAAAGAGTTGGTTGGAGTTTAATACCTTGTTAGGTTCATGCCACCATGAATAATAAATATGCTTCTATTAAGATTTACAACGAACAAAAGTAACCCAGTAACAAGTGTATAAGCTCACTGTGTTCCTCTTACAACAAATAGTTGTGGTTATGCATTTGTTGCATTCACAAATACAAAAATTGACCTTTCAAGTTGATAATAAATAAATAAATAAAATAAATCCTTTACATTAAGATTACTTGTTCAGTAGTTTTAGATCTCCATTACACCTGTATCATAAAATTATTCAACTCTATCATTGTATTTGAAGTTTAAAAGCTATTTGTTTAAGGAGCTTTATTATCTTGGTTTTTATTTCTTTAAAATTAGGATAATTTATAAAATTGTAGATTTGTGCTAATTCTTTGATTTGTAAATCATTTTTCTTGATCACCATCTCATGAAATATTATTTTTACATTGTTTGTAGTAAGTACAGATTATATATAATGTTGTAAATTTATTTTAAAATTTACATTATATTCATGCACATTATTTGTTACTTATTTTTATTATTAGTATGTTTTGAAACCATGCTGCAGCAGTTAATACACATGTGATTACTTGTGGCAAATTCATGAAACGTTTTAATATTGAATTTGCCACGAGTAATCAGCGATAATGAGCTGTTTAATAAGTAAACAAGTAAGTAAATTATTTTACTTTAATTATTGTCAGTATAAGTCAACAAAATGGTCAGAGGAGGGCCAAGACTGCGCGCCAGTCCAGGCGGGATGACGTGGCGGCATCGGGGGTTGCACCCACAGCATCCACGCATTGCTGAGCTGGACCATGCACCACCTCAGCGTTCATTGCGGGAATTAGGAAATCCGGGAAAAAGGTGACGAGGCATTTATGGCGCTCTTTCTATTGGGATTGGTGGAGGGAATTCTAAGCCTTTTGAAGTTTAGCTTTTCTTACACGACCACAAATGCTCACTTCTTTTATGTTTAGTGCCCTCCCTTCTTTTATCTTGATTTACTTATATAATATAAATTCACCAAAATGGTTGACCTTTGAAATATTTTTCTTTTCTCTTTTCTCTTCTCCTTTAAAATAAAAAGAAAAGAAAAGAAAAAAGTATGGTCAATATTTGACTTACAAATAAGGTCATTATATGAATTCTATTATTATTACCATTGGCCAGGCCTAAAGTATTTGTAAATTAAAAAGCAGTAAACTCCAAGTTTTGAATACTTTGTACGTGTCATAAAGTAATTGCTTGTTGAGATATGTTGCCGGATACACGGGGAGACTTAGAATGTACCAACAAGTGATTTTGAGATAAGAAGAAACATTTGATCTATAATATCTTTTGCATAACATGATTCACTTTCTTGATGTCATTACATCTTAATATGACCAAATTTTATTTATATTTATTTGTCTACAATTAATATTTCTACAGACAAGACCTAATAATTTTTTTGTAAATGAGATTAATTATAAGTATATATATATATATATATATATATATACACATATAAGGACATCTTGGTATAGAGGCTAGATAAATCAGTGTTTCAATAAAAAGTAAAAAAGTGAAATCCTGATGAGATGAATTTCGGCAAATTTTCTATGAGAATTGATTCAGATCAATAGTTTCAAGTATTATATGGACAGTTGTTCCCAGTGGTAAACACGTCACCACAAATGTGAGGAACGAGTAGGATTTTAAGTTCCCATCGTTCCCAGCACGACTCACCACTCACTGTTCGCATTGCAGCTGCTTGCACTACGAAACGTTCTCCACTGGTTAGCATGGGAACGTGGGGAACTTACCGCACAGCAGTAATTCGTCGGAGACGCTGATTGGACAAACCCCTGCAAAAACAATCTGGCTGTGATAGCTGACTGGGACCCTCCCGCACCCGGATAGTGTCGGTCCGAGGTGGGCGGTGTTCCTCCTCCGTCGTCGTCCACCTTGCTTTCCTTCATTCAGATCAGAACTTGTAGTCAAAGGCAAACGTGGTCATGGAGTACGCAAAAGCGTTGGGTGGGCATGAGCAATCTATGAAGCTTACATTTCAAGGCACAGCTGCACTGAGTGCCGCTGCTACAGAGAATGGTGGTGGTGCTCACAAGCTTACATCTGCAACGAAACTTCTCCTTGTGTGCGTTCCATAATGTTTGGCAATTGGAGCGATCAACATCCATCGTGGAGGATGAGTTCGTTATTTGGGGCATGAGCGCACGCAATCAGTTGGCTGGTATTAACGGGTGTGGTGCAAATGAAAACCATGGTGTACCTAACATTGAGTAACGTCGGGCTCGGACAGCATGGATGATTCAAGCTCCGCAGCGTCAAGGAAGGTGAGCGGCAATGATCAGATAGCAGCGAAAAGCGGGGGACCGCCCTGAATTTGGACCTCCAGGTGGGGGTCAAGGTGCGCCGGACGCCGTTGGGCTGTGGGACAGGGAGAGCAGAGTTGGATAAAAGTGAGGGCAAGAAGATGGTCTCATGATTGTTGCACTCCAAAAGGCTTTCCCATTCCATCTGGGGTTTCATTCAGACGTTTCCATGGCTTTTGCCATACTGGTGAAAGTGGGTCCTTGTCAACTGTGTCCCTTTGACGATTCTATAACTGCATGGCAGAGGAGGCGTGGAATTCAAGGAGAAGGATTCCCATGCCTGGACAAGTTTCTTGAGGTTCGCCGTAGCACGAAGATTCGGTTCTAATTTTTCTTCTTCATTCTCTTTTCTATTCGTGTAGAAGAGTATTTGAAGGCCGGAAGTTTGCACATGACGTTATGGGCATGCAACTCAAAGAGCACCACTGCCACACAAGTATTACCCGTCATGGAACGTAGTGGAAAAGATTTTGGACTACTCTCTATAACGTAAAGGTCAGTGTGATAGCTGGGTGCAGATTGTTATTTACAGAGTAATATCAGTCCGTTACCTATTAATACAGCTCGTAAGAGTTTCTTCGCTGGGCCAACAAACTTTCCTGGATGCGAATCATGTAGTAGTTTGGGAGAAAATTTGTACGTTGACGGGTAAGGTACATTCTAATTTGACAGTGATGATCCGAGAGATTATGTGAATTCAAAGTATTGAGTCAGTGGTAAGATTTTGGAGGAAATTTTGTTTACTTCCAAACATGAAATGTTCTGAGACAGGGTCGTCAACTCGAATTATGTGATTATAAATATGAAAACGAATACAGTTGAAGGAGCTCTGCTAAGGACAATTTAGCAGTAGGGCTTTCTATCAACCATTGTTTTTTCTTTTTTTTCCCTTCACATACGGTTGTTCAATCCTGACTGCGACTTAATACATGTATAAATACTGGAAAGTTTCATTGCATTTCCATGATCAAAATTGATTACCACATACTGTCAATACAACCTTGCACAAGTATTGAAAGACATGTCTATTCTCCGGCGTTGTTTTCTACGCGTCGTTCTGTTAACTAGTAACCATGGGCTCTGGCGCGGCTGCCGGGCCGTTGGCTGGCTCCATTTTCTACCCATGATCAAGAAAATGAATTAGTCAACGCACTTTATGGCCGTGTCATAACCACAGTATTTTGGGTTAGCATAGAATGCAGCGAAGGGAAGTGTAATAGAAAGCTCACCTTCTCTGCAGCTTCCATCTTGCTGAGGCGAGCAAACATGTTACCATACAACTTTGCTTCTTTCTTGTTTTGTTCAGCCAGCTTTTGTTTCAAACGCTTGTATTCAAGTTTCACCTCCCGGTTCTGGGGATCAATATCTAGGGCTTTCTTGATATCTGTCTCCGCGTAATCAAGGTCCAACAACTCTATGTATGCTTGCACTCTCCTGTACAAGGCCTTCACATTCGAAGACTCCAACTCCAGAACCTGGTCACAAAGCAGTGCGTTAACAGTTGCAAAAGCTACTAAACAGCCAAGAATACTTCCATATTCAAGGATGTGCACAATAATAAAACCGGAACGTAACTAGGACACAGAAATGAACCCATATCCCATACCTTCGTAGTCAGTTTCACCACATCTCTGTAGTCTTTAAGCTTTAACTTGCATGCAGCCATGTTGAGATTGCAACTAACTTTAAGAGCCTTAGCCTGCTTCTTTTGAGCATCGTCGAAACTGCCGTCATACTCTATCAGTTTTACCGCCTGCACCAAGGATTTTGCACACAAATTTGTTAAATAAAGGTCGTGACATAGGTGTAGATTAGCTGAACCGAAATTTTGCCTAAATGAGGGTAAATAAAACGCTTTGGCCGGACAGTTGTACATATCTCGCCACTTAATTTGCGGTGCAGAAAATCCCCACCTTCTCATATCTCTTAGATGCCCGTGCGTAATTGCCAGCCTTGAAAAGCGCATTACCGTCGTCCTTCTTTTTAGCTGCCTGCTCTAATTTCTCGGGAACTTCTAAGTCCCAAGATTCCTTTTCCTGCCCCAAAGCACCACCCGTAGGCATCTAAATACCAGGAGTAAATTCTAGATTGTGAAATCATAGTTTGAGGATCGATCGCAACGGTGTTAGAATTATGGGTTAGGGTTTTGCCGGATAGGACAACTACAGCCTGTACATGAGAAGTGTACGGACTAAGACGTAAGGTACTGCGATTTGGAATGACAGATGGAGGGTAACGGTTACGAAAAATGATCGACACCTCATGAACTGAAATACATGAGTTGGTAGAACACAAGGCTCAAGCTACGACTACCGATGGGACAAAACCAAAACACGGTTGAGTTTGAACCTTAATAAACTCTACTAGCTCAATCTCGTAAAAGAGAGTAGAATTAGCGGGGACTGTGGCCAAATCCCGCTTTGTCTCCTCTCCTCCAAACCCATATTCCGGGGAGATAGTTACAAGAGCATGGTCATTCTTCTTCATAGCAAGCACAGCCTTATCAAGACCATCAATAACTTGTCCTGTAAAAACAAAGCCGGTAAGGTTTGTCACCAAGAAACATATATAAAAATGCAGCAAAAACCTAAAGCACACAAAGGAGATATAAGTAGTCTTGCAAGGAGTACGGCACACACCTTCGTCAGTGACAAATTGGAACAGCTCCTCGCCATCGTGACCCTTCTTCTCAAAGATCGTTCCGTTCTCCAACTTGGCCACGTACCTCACTGCATACAACCGAAATGTTCAATAGAGGAGCACATAAAACTTCCTCTTTTTCTTCGTTTTTTAAAATAAATAATAATTATAGAAACTGCTATTGATGACCCACTACAAGGTTGGGGAGTGTACCTTTAACAATCGATCCTTCGTTGGGCTTCTCATAGCCTTCGCCTGCCTTCAAAATCTTCTTGATCACTTTTTTATCATCGGTGACCTCCTCTACCACTTTCCATGAAATGAGCTCAAGCTCGATTTCAAGAACGGCATCACTCGGAATAGCTTTCACATCTCCAGAGGGAGCTGCTCCCTTCTCTCCAAATCCATCTGCAATCGCAACGGAACACACAGTTCAGGGAGAATCAACAAAGCCTAACAACTATAGAGTAGCAGCGACATTGCAACCAAACACACTTAACATGGTAAACACCAATAAACAGCGCACTTACATCGGGGCTTCACTGTCAATGTTGCTTTCTCTCCTTCTAACATAGTCTTCACTGCCTGGCCAATCGCAGGGCAAAAATGTCCTGCGTGAACATAAATCACGCTTAGCATCTGCTCTGAGGTGATCATTTCGACTGTAACGTCTGAAAGACAGTTGATGAAAGCTATCTCAAGACAGCAGCAACTTGAGGACAAAACATGTGCAACAAGGCTGATAAGTGAGAGCTTACCATCTTTAACAGTGAATTCAACTCCACTTTCTGGAGACTTAGCCACTACTGTCTCCTGTCGTTGGAGTCTCACCTCATACTTCACTGCAGATTTGTCAAAACCAAGTACTAGTTAACGACAAACTTCTCGTTCACGACAGGGGATCACAGCACTACCTAATCGAAAACCAAACCTCATCCCTACAAGAATCGAATAATGTACTAGAAAAACTGACAATCGGTTGTATTAAGCATTGCCATCGGCGTTAATCGACTAAATTCTGAATCGAGTGTTGTACTTACCGAGAACTTCATCAAGATCCTTTGGATTCTCCCACTTTTTGCCTTCCGTAACAATTTTCTTAATAATGCCACCATCCTTGCAAATGTCCTTCACACTAGCCCAATGAAGGAGCTCTACATCAAACTTCAAAGATGCGTTAGCTGGGATTACGGGAGGTGAACCAGCTTCTCCATAAGCATTTTCTGAGGATATCGTGAATGTAGCTTTCTCCCCCTTCTTCATGGTTGCAACACCCTTATCCCATCCCTTGATCACTTGTCCTGCAAAATATATATTTGTCACAAAGTTACAGTGGCGTGTTACAGACAGGCTGAGCGAAACTTAGAAGGTCAACGAAACCAACGCCTTCAAGTCACAGCGAGCGCAGCGAGCTTACCTTGACCCAATTTGAATGTGAAAGGCTGTCCTCTGTCCAGACTTGAATCAAACTTCGTCCCATCGAGTAAAGTCCCAGTGTAATGCACTGAAACAAGAGTAACCCAGACAGAATATAAGTGTCATTCAGTAATCATAACTCTGCAGGACAGACTAAATGTCCGAGGGCGCAGTCACATTAGATACACTGCCAAGCAAGCATTCCATAATCTTTTACCGATCATCCAAAAGACGAAACTCATATAAGAGAACTTGGGGTGTAGGAATAAGTGCCAACATCTACCCAACGGTAAGTTTCTGTGAGCAGCGTCTGGTGGAGTACGGTTCCTAAGGGCAGTTTAGAATTTATGAAAATGGTAGCTATTGAGTATGCTAACCTGAGACTTCATCGCCGGTATCAGGGGTCTCCCACCCTTCTCCAGCTTTGGTAATAACCTTTTGCAACCCTCCACCCTTGATCAATTCTTGCACCTTCCCTACCGTCTGGGAATCATAATCTACTTCCTCTCCAGTTTCTTCAACCTCTTCAGCGTCCGGGATATCAAAATCATCATCCGCCATTTCTGAAGTTGATTAAGATACGGTTCGATCTAAGCAAACCATTACAGACATCAGTACTAGGCACACAGCCGGCCACCACATGATAGTGCAAAATTGGTCCAGCAACGAGGAGAAGTGAGGACTTAACGCATTGACTACCCTTTGGGCGCCAGCAGTAGTTGACACTTGTGGACACACCACAACTTATCACCAATATCCCAAAGACTCCTCAAAACTACAGTGAAGCTTGGAAACGAAACGCCACGTACAGAGAGAGCAAGTCATTATCAACCCTACCCATTGTCGCTTCATGACAAGGTCTCGAAATGACACGCTCGACAACATGCACCAGATTGCAAAGAAATGACGACCTCTATCTGAAATACATATCCTTAATAACAAATCACTCTCGCAGGAAGAGCCCTGCATGAACAGAGCAGTGCTGAAAATCCACCGAATGGAGCTATCCTACAATGCAGACAACCACAAGCACAGTGACAGCCGTTCTCAATGGACATCGCGATGCGACAAGAAAATGCAGCCGCAGTAACAGAAACCCGGAAAAGGCCACATCAACGGAAGACAGCAGCGCACGTAACCATCGCGCCGCGACAAAAAAATTCAACTAACCTGCAGCATCAAACCTAAATTGACTCAACACTCAAAAAAACACGCAGCACCACCTAACACAATTCCAAAAGCCCTCCACCAAGAAAAAACCGCTCACACACACACACACATACACACACACACACACATACACACACGGAAAGCATGTAGAGGTTTACGTACAAGGCAACCGAGGTTTAAGCGACCGCTGCAAGTCCGAGGGAGGATCGCGCGCAAGTGATGAAGCGAGAATGAACAGGCTAGTGTTGGAGACGACGCAAGGAATCGAAAAGAGGAAGCGATTGTGATCTCAATTGCAGAGCTGCCGCGGTAAATAGCGCGGAAGCACGGGACCATTCCGGGTTCTAGAGGGTTCTCACGGTTCCAGACCCTTCGCCCTGTTCCCCTTGTTCCCCTCCTTCTCCCTCCCCCCGCCTCGTGCGCGGCCTTACCCTTCCGCCGTGGACCCCACCTCCGCGGCAACCTGTACCATGTCAGATGTTCTCTCTTCGTTCATATTGGGCCTTGCCATTGCTCATGTTTACTTTCATGTGATTTTGTTTGTTTGTTCATTCGTGATTGGATGAAGGAAAACATTTCCCCATTAATAAAAATAGTTTGTTTATTAGATGTAGATAGTGTTTGATGTTTGAGATTTGGATGCCAAACTTTAAAGACTAGTTTGAAGATACATGAGTTGATATCTTTTTAATGATGATTTGCTTAATATTTTATACTTTTGAAATTGATTTAAGTCCAAGGAAAAGCTTGCATCATGCAAATTATCAATGTCTGAACTTGAGGATCTTAAGAAGATGCTTTGCATGAGAGAATTTAAAAAAAAAGCTTTTTTGTGTACTGTGGTGATACTTGTGGTATACAGTTAGAAAAAATGATGAAGATAGCTTGTTTTAAATTTTATATTATGAATTGTATGTATGTGTGCATGTGAATATATATATATATATATATATATATTCACACATATATAAATATATATATGAATAAGCATATGAATAAGCATGTGAATAAATATATATATGAATAAGCATGTGAATAAATATATATATGAATAAGCATTTGTTGTTTTTGGTAGAAATAGAATTGGATTTAGTAGAGAATTTGTTTCATTGGTTACTAATTTTGAAGTTGGAACAAGAATAAAGGCAATTTTGCACAACTTGACATGCCTCCATTAATATTTTCCACAAATTATCTTTTATTTTTCTCCTTCTTTTTTAGCAAATTATATCTTTTAATAGATTTTATAGTGAAATAATATCATAGGCCTAAGAATTTTTTGTAAGAATTTTTCAACTATCAAATTTCATACACCTTTGGTATAAAAATTAATTTTTACTTTATATAAGCGCAATCAAATACTTTTTTAATTAATGAATGATTCATTATTGTTTTATAAATATTATTTTTAGTCTTTAAAAATTCTAAAAATCTATAGTTTGTGTTTTAACTGAAATGCATGTTCTATTCATATAATTATTGAAAAAATAACTACAAAAAATTTCAATAACAAAAATTAACTACAAAATCCATGATAAATTTTTTTTTATAATTATGGATTCTTTTCAAGAATGGCATCACTATCTGGAAGGCACTTCTAGTCTAGTCACCATATATACAAATCACAAGAACCTCGAATATTTTATATCAATACGGGTGTTGAATTATCGTCAAATTTGTTGGAACATATCTTTATCAAGATTTGAATTTATTATTATCTATCAGTCAAGAAAACAACAAGGTCTATCTGATGTCTTTTCTGAATATTCTTATCTTATATCAAAAGAAGGAGATTCAGCTTTTTATCAACAAAGAACAATCTTCTTGAAGGCGGAGCAATTTCATCTTCGAGCAATGAAATCAACATTGATTGCTGATTCAACTTTTGTCAAGGAAATCCAATTAAATATGTCTTCAGATCCTCTTATCCATGACATTAAGAATAATTTATCAAAGTCTCGTGATACTTCCAAATTTGAATTCAAGAATAATCTATTATATTTTAAAGGTTGTTTATATTCCAAAAGGCACAACACAATTATATACTCTAAAAGCTCATCACAACCTCCCTATGGCAAGATGTTTTTGATATGATAAGACTTTTGAATTAATATGAAGAGATTTTTGGTTGCTTTAAATGTAAAAGGCTGTTAAAGAATTTATACAATTATGTGATATTTGTTCAAGGTCAAAAACTCCTCGTCACCGACCTTACAGACTTCTCTAACCATTACATGTACCAGAACAACCTTGGTCTTTTGTTTCTATGGATTTTATCACGGATCTTTCAAAGTCAAGTTCATATGACTTTATATTCGTGATTGTAGATCGTTTTACCAAGATGGCATATTTTGTACAATGTACAAAATCTATTACAGGTGAAAAAATACCTAAACTCTTCTTTGATAATATCTATTATTATCATGGACTATCAAAGGATATTATATCAAATAGAAGATTAAAATTTGTATCAAGATTTTGGAAGATCCTTTTCAAAATATTGAAGGTAGATATAAAATTATCTTCAACTTTCTACCCTCAAATTGATAGACAAATGGAATGAGTAAATCAAATTTTGGAGTAATATTTAAGATGTACCATCAATTGTTATCAAGATGATTGGACAATTCTTTTGCCATTGGTAGAATTTGCTTACAATAATTTGATACATTTGTCTATTCAATAAATTCCATTCTTTACAAATTATGGTTATCATCTACGACTTGATATTTTTGACTTTTTAAAAACTGATAATCTTGCAAAAAAAGATTTGGCAAATCAGTTGTCAGAGCTACATGCAATAATAAAGGTATAATTAAAGAAAGCTCAAGAACGACAAACAATCAATGCAAATGTCTATTGCAAAGAACAACCTTGATTCCACATGGGCGATAAGATATGGTTATTTCATCATAATATCAAGACTATTTGTCCTTGCGATAAGCTAGATTATCGTAGGCTTAGATATTTTTTGATTTGTGGAAAAATCAATCCAATTGCTTATCAATTATGCCTACTAAAATCTATGAAGATCCATCCTGTATTTTATGTGCCACTATTCAAGCGATACAAGACAATGGATACACAAAGAAGAAGACAAATGCTACCGTTTCTTAAAGAAGTAGACAAGAATGAAGAATTCAAGGTAGAAGAAATTTTAGATTCAAGGTGGCGCCAAAATCAACTAGAATATCTTGTGCATTAGCTCGTTGTCGTGGTAGAGAGAATTTGCCTCAAGAAAGCCCTAGGCTTCTAGCTGCCACTAATTACTCAAGCAAGATCCAAATATAACAAAACCTCCAAATTTATATAAAATATTTCTTCATAGGGCTATTACATCCAATACATAAGCCTTATTTCTTCAAACCTCTCAAAACATAACAAATGCTTTAAAACCCTCATTCCCTCGTAGGGAGGGAATTTTTTCCAAACTTCAATAATCCATAACTTTTAATCCAATTGTCCAAATCTATTCCAAATTTATATAAAGTACTGATATATTCTTCACAACTACCACCACAAATTTCAATTGTTGATTCATTATTGATCTTTAGATATCATCAAAATCCTAGCAGTAGCTTCAAACCCTTGTTTACAAACACCCATGTACTAAATTCTTCATATCTCACAATCTAAAAGTCCAAATGCTATGAAACTTTGATGTATAGCTTCTTAGTATAATAATATATCTTCTTGAAAAGTTTGAAATAAAAATTCGTCTAAGAACTCAAGATATGGCAAATCCCATCACTATCAACAAAACGGCCTACTTACTACCTTGGAATTCAATCTGCTGTCTTTGACTCCCAATAACTCCTTCTTTAAAACTTCAAATATAGTATTTCTTCCATATCAAGTTTAGATCTTCAAATCACCTCTCTAGCTGCACCTCCCAATCTCCAAAAGCTTTCATACAACTCCTTCAATCTTCAAAAGAGTGACAATAGATACAATTTGTACACCCTAACTTCAAGTGCATACTCCTCCCTCGTTAAAATTCCAAATCCCTCGATTTTTATACCAAAATTGTAGCTCAAAAAACAAGCTTTTTAATCCTAGTCTTTGATTTTCGAATGGCCTCCTTCAAATTGCCGAAACCGTTGTTAAAGTCGCGGACAGCCTCCTCAAAGCCCATTGGGCATGGTATTCAACCAATAGGGATGAAGTTCTCTATTCTTTACCTTCATTCAACCATGCCTTGATTTCATCCCTCCCAATTAGCCTACTACTAGCTTAAATTTTCATCCTTAGGCTCCCACCTTCTCTCAAGGCTTCATACTAAGTATTTAGATCTATATAATTTAAATTCCATAACCAAACTAAGTAAAAATCTAAAATAAATTTTCTTACACCAATCTCCTTTAATTTACTTTACTAACCATTCTAACACATATCTAAGAAAATCTTTGTTGTAAAGCAAAATAGGTTCTTTAATTTACTTTACTAACTATTCTAACACATATTATGCATTTTGAATGGATTTTACATACTGTAAGCAATTACAATATGACAACGTGTATGATATTACTGAAAGCACATAGGAGCCCTCCAAAAATCTAGCAAACGTATCAACAAAAGTCAATACATTTCATCAATGACATCCATTAAAATCAAAATAAAGAGCCAAGAAAATCTTTGTTGTAAAGCAAAATAGGTTCTATACATGTTTTATTTTATCTGATACCATTATTTGTTATTTTCTTGAATTTGTTTATACTAAAGAGATGAGAGATCAACAACCAACAAATTCAGCTCAAGAACCATTGTTTGCGGATTTATTGGAGGAAACATTATGACTATCACAACCTTCAAGACAACAGAATAGAGATAAAGATCTATAAGAATAACATGTTCTTCCTCAAATTGATAGTGAAATATAACGTGTTTGGTATCATGATCTTAGAAGGGACTCTCAATGTTTGGTGATACTTTTAGAGGTAGGAACTACTCCTGATGGTGTTCCAAATGTTTTTTTTGGAGGAAGCTATGAAGGCCTGAATAATGATCAAATAACAGGGTGGTCATTCGCGTTGGTATAGAAGACTATCGATGGCTAAAAGGACCTATCAACTACCTTCAAAGGGAACAAAGATCAGAGTATGTGGCAAGTACAATTCGATTTATCTTCGACTTCTTCAACATGTAATCACCGCTCTTCATGGAACTTGTCTCTAGAAGGGGGGATAATATTACGGACATAAGATTTATTCTAATAATTATTTAATTAATATAGATTGATAAAAGTAGATAAAATAAGTTAATTTGATAATATTTTATACAAAAGCTTCCTAGAAGCTTCATAAATACGGAATCACCTTTATACATGTTTATAAGTAATTGGTAGGTTAAAAATTTGGCCAATAAACTAGCCACATGTCATACATGTTGATAGCTTGTGAAACAAGCTAAGTATGTGACATATATATAGAAAACTTATCTTACAAGTTTAATATGTGTCTTGCAAATTAGACACGTATTAGAGGTCCTATAAAATGCTGCCATGTAGTTTTTAGATAAATAATATATATAGAGACAAAAGTGAAGTCTTCTTCATTCTTATCAATTCCTTTCTTGCTTTTAATCTAGTTCAAGAGTCTCATGTATTTTTTAATCTTTGACAATAGCCATTCTAGTTTTTTCTTGAATATACATATTTCTTTATTTTTATCTTGTTATTTTCCTTTGACATAATTTTTACTAATTTATACATTTATTTTAGTTTGTATTCTTGATAGTAATAACAAAAAATATAAGATAATAAATAATATTAAATATAATATATAATATTTGATTTCTTAATACCACTTGCAATAGTTGTATTTCTTCAATAACATCCTTTAATGCAAGTGCTTGTCTATCAATGACTTCAATAGGTGTAAGATTAATCTTCTTCACCAATATTAAGTCATATTTAGTTGCAAAAATCTTTATCCATAAAACATGTTGAGGCTCCAATATCCAAAAGGGTTTTAATAAAAATCTCATAACTTAGAATTTTTATATGGATAAAAAGTATAAAACAAGATGTAGGATTTGGAGGTAGAAAGAAATATTTTTTTGGTAGTTAGAATTTGGTGGTATCTAGCCACATGGTCCCTACTAAGATTAGATATCTTTATTTTTTAATTTAGCCAATTTTGGAATTGATATCACACTTTGTGCCTTAAATTTCTTAAACTTATTTAGGCAATTTGTCACTTTGTGATTAGACTTTTTATAATATAAATATAATTTTTTTTATTAACATCTCTTTTTTTCTATTTATAATAGTGGCTTAAATTAAGTCACATTGATTTACATAAGTTCAAGTCTTGTTGAATGCTTCTTTGAAGTTTTTAAAGAAATAGCAATTGTACTATGATAATTATTATCAAAAATCTAATGTCTTTCTTGTTGCAACTCAAATAGGCAATTATTGCAAGTAATAGCTTTAAATATAAGTTTTTCTAAATTATGGACTTGAGACATTGTAATCAATAAGTTTTTTACATCATCTTTTAAATTGTACAATATTAAAAAAAAATTTCAAATAATAGAACAAATCATAAATAAACACTTCTTAATAAAAAAAATATCTACAATAATAAATTGAGTGCATTTATCTAAATCAGAAGAAACATATAAGCATAAGTAGAGCCATACTTATTGCAAAAAATCTTAGAAATTGGATCTTCTTCTTTCAAACTTGTTTGGCATATTAGCTTTTGGTTCTTTTATAATAGTCCTTGAAATATCTATAGATATCATATGTGGCATATATCTAATGCTTACTTCTTTTAATTGAATAATCTCCTATTCCAAATTATAAATTTCTTATCTAGTTTTTTTAGACATTAAATTAATTTGAGATTCTTTACTTGGATTGCAAAAGAGTACAATCTCCTTTCTTAAACTATTGATCTACACAAGTTGCTATTCTATTTTTTTACTTATAAAGATGTATTGCCTATGACTTGATCTACTTCTATATTTATAAAATAAATAGAGGAGATTCTAAAAGAAAAGAAGAAATTAATAAATTTTTGGAGAAATTATAACACTATCTATAATTAAAATCAATTTTTTTAAAAAAATGACATTAAATATTATCAATTTAGAAGAGAGTAATTTGCAACCTTTAAAATTCTTTAATGCTTTTAAAAAAAGAATAATCTATACTATTTTTAAAAAGTAATGTTTTGAAATTGATATTAATAATCTTAACAAACTGTTATGCATCATATCAAGAAACTTATGCAAGACTATAACAAGATAATAGGATACGTGAGTCTATTACAAAGAAATATAATATAAAAATAAAAACAAGACTAGAAGGTCTAAATTAGACTACAAGACATGCATTGTTGAGATTGAGGAACCTCTCAACCTCAACACCTATATATATTAGGAATTAAGAAGCTTTTAGGTAACTTCTTGTAGAAGGCTTCATTCTCAAGTTATCCTAAGATACTTCTTGAGTGACTTTCTTGTTGCTTCAATGTAAAGAAATCCTAAGTACCTTCTCTTGTAACTTCCTACATTGCTTGAGAGCCAAGCAACTTAAAGAACCTCTACTAACAATCTCTTAGAATCTTCTATAATCTTTTAGAATCTTTTATATTCTTATAGAATCTTATAAGAAGTTCAAAGATCTTCTAGAATTTTTTAGAATCTTATAAAGCCTTCTCTAGGTAGATGTCTATGATACAAATCCTTCTTTATTATTGTACTTCTATATCAAACTCCACAATCCCATTCCAAAGACTATTTAAGAAATTAAAAATTTATTAGACCTACTTATAATATTAATATTTGTTAAGACTAATTTAAAAATTAAAAATTTTTTAGACCTATTTTTTATATATCAACATTTATCAAGTCCATTATTAATATTTTTCTTAGAAACAAATATAAAAACTTATATTTAGACTTAAGGTAATTATATTGAGAGCAACCTTATAACTTTAAACTTCAAATACATATCTTTTTGCTAATTATTCTAAAATATCTTTAAAAAAAATTTGTTTTTTATGCAACATTTATTATTATAATTATTTGTATGACTATGAGTCTTTTTTTAAGTTTATTTTTTATATAATAATAATAAAATATTTATATAACTATTAATTATATAATCATTATAATTTATTATACTATTATACTTTATTATACTATTATACTTTATTATACTATTATACTTTATTATACTATTATACTTTATTATACATTAATAATTTATTTTAATAAATTTTCTTTAAACAAAAATAAGATGTTGTAATTTAAAATATTAAATTTTAATTAAGGCAAATCAAGAATTTTATATGAAATTTTGATAAATGATTAGTAATATTTATAGATTTTTTTTGTTGTTAACAATAACTTTAATACTATATGTTTTAATGCAATAGTCTATTAAATTTTATACTAATATCATTCATTGTGTAAGATTTTTTATATTTATTAAAACATCTTAATTTATAATCTGATTTTTTTATAAAAATGATTTCATATTTGGAATAATTTCTTATACTACGTTTTATAAAAATTTATGGAAAATATCTAATATAAATAAATCAAGAAAACCTCTTTTCTTTTCTTTTCTTTTCTTTTTTGCTTAAAACTAAAAGTTCTAAATGCTTTAGTGTTCTTCAACAAAATAATATATTGAAATACTTTAGTGACACATAAAATTTATGCTTAAAAATCACAAAATAAATATAAAATGTAAATAAAATTATAAGCTTAAATGCAATAAGCAAGATGTAGATTGCCCTTGAATGAACAAATTGCTATTCTGCTTTTAATACTTTGATTACAATTTGCATATACATTTGGGTATCATTAATAATCAGTTCTACACATGAAGAATGATTTGAGTATTTAACATGTTCAGTCTAGTAATTAGTATATTAGAATTTAATTAAAACATTTACAAATGCACATGTTTTTATTTCTACATATAGAGATTATCATTATATTGTATTAATATCAGGGTCAATGATCAAAACATAATAATCAAAAAATAATAATAACAGCATTCAAATTCAGGTGGTTCAATTCAAGCTCTTTAAAGTTGTGACTTAAAATTGTTACCATTAAGTTAACTCATATTTGTATTTTGAATTCTATTACAATGCATACTGTATACAACACCATGTGGAATTCTTTTTTATAGTCAATAACACAAGTTTGGTCTGAATTTTCTTTTTTAATTCATAAAACATAAATTTTAATACCATTAAAACTGTTTTATTCTTCAATGTTATACAGATAAAAAAATATTTGATATCAACAATGAACATGTGTCTTTATTAATATTTGTTAATAGATGATATCAGCTTAGTTTGTTCTATAGTTTATTTGCTACAATAGTACAATAGGACAACATGTATAAACATGGTATATACATACCTTCTATTGTTGAAGAGTTTTTATCACAAAACAAATCCATTGAAAATAATCGCTTTTAGTCATTTCAATAGTACCTAAAATCATTTTCATTTGATAAAAAAATATATATTTATAATTTATCAAAAATTTATTGAATATTCTATTCATGTCAATGTTCTTTTATTCTATTGTGAGTTAAAGTCTCTTAGTATTAAAAAAATAAGTTTATATCTTTCTTCAATGAATTTTTATAAAATCATACTATATTTTTAATAATTAAAGTTAAAATATTATGTGATCCAATTTTTTTAAATTTAAATTTAAAATAAGAAAACCTTGGCTTCTGTATAAATTCTTGAAGAATATATATATATATATATATATATAGAGGGAAAAAAATTAAAAATCAAATCTATTATTTTTATTATTTTTAAAGCAAAATAATAATATAATAAAGATAAAAAAATAATAAAAGAATATTATTTATACATAATTTGAAATATTTATGCCTATTATTTGATCTAATTTTTACTTACTAGTGACTAAGAGACACTTTATACTTAGAAGCCTACTTTCAAAGGTTATAGTTCAAAAGCCATACCAAGGTTCCTTGTTTGTTGTAGAAAAGCCCTAAGTCTTATATTTTGGATAGAATATGAAGTGAGAAGAATCTATGAAATGAACTAAATCATTATTTTATTACAAGTCTAAATATGTTAGTCCATATCTTGATTCAAACAATTATGAGAAGTATTTAAAAATAAAAAATAAAAAAAAACTTGATTTTTTTTTAATGGTTATTTTAAGTATTTTGAGACAACTTCTTGATTTTTTTAATAAACGACCTCTTTGAAATGAATCCAATAGAAATTTCAAAAGACAGTATTATTTATGCCATATAATAAAAATATATATGCCATCTTATTTTTTCTTCTTTAGACCTTTGGACTTATTTTTCTAAGTATAAAGCCAAGTTAAAGAGTTTTTTTTTTTTTTTTTATTTCAACCAATGAAAACATTAAAAAGCTAAGGCCTCTCACCTCGTCCCCTAAGTATAAAATGCCCCTAAAAAGTTCTATGATAATTCACAAAGTTTTAAAGTATAATTTTTTATTCATTTTTAATTTAATAACTTTAAGATTTTTGAAATATTTTCATGTACTTGTAAATTTTTCCAAATTAGATTATTACAGTAAAATTAAAATTTATACACATATATATGCATGTATATATATATATACTTTTTAAAAAATTATCTTATTTTAGAGAGATAATTGACTTTTTTGTACAAATCAATGAGAGTTTTAAAGCTGATTTTAGTTTCAATACAACATGTGGTTCAGTTAATCATAAATACTACATTTTCCCAAAAAATGATCTGTATATTTAATCAAAAGGTTAGCTTCACTAAGTTTTAATAAATAATTTTTACTTTTTTTAAAGAGAAAAATTAAAATTTATTGACATATGTTGTTAAAGTATGGGGTAAAAAATTATAAACTAAAAATGTGGATAATACATTCATAACAAAATCAGTGGTTCTGTTCTTATTCTCTTTTGCATGCAAATTGTTTTGATTAGTCAACTTAATATAATTTCTAATTTAAAAAATCTTAGCATCATTTATTAATGAGTCTCAGGATATACTTTTGACAATATATCATCTACAATAATCTTCAGCATGTGTTGTTATTTTAAGAAACAAATGAATAGTTGATAATTGTTTAATCAATCCAATAAAATATGAAGTGTATTTTAACATTAGTATCATACAATATCAGAGTAAAATAATATTAAAAAAGTGATTCACTGTGGTAATTCCATGGCCATAATTTAATTTTTTGAAATGATTACTATAAGACGTTTCAACACAATCTCACATATAGATCCTTTGACATTAATTCAATCACAAGTGATCCACATTAAATTTGTTAATAAACAAGGACAAATCAAGTTAAACTTTATTCTTTTATAACATTGGAACTCTTTGCAAAATTGCACAATCCAAATTGAAAAATTAGGCCAAATACATATATATATATATATATATATATATGTGTGTGTGTGTGTGTACAGACACACACACAATCACACAGTACTGTCCGCAATAAGTTGCATTTATTATTCTCAAAGCAAAAACACATAATGAATAATGTATTTCATGTCTTAGATAATTTCTTTAGTCATCAATGTCTATCATATCAGGGAAATATAGAAGTGAGAAAGTTAATGTAAAAAAGTGAATGCAGTGTAGAATAATTGCATATCAAAATCTCCGAATTGTACCCTTGACATTGCAAAAACAACAATAAATGTGGACAGGGAAAAGCCTTTATTACGACACAAACCCACAACCATGGATCGCGATAGATGGATGAAGACATTTATGAACGAACGAATGAGATGTGACTTCATCAGGACGTTCATCCATGAGCTCCTTTTCTGCTTTGAAGCCCAATAGAAATAGAACACCAAGCCAGCGGATTGGCTGCCTTCATGTACCTTGCCTGCCCGCCAGCCACGTGTTGGGCAGAAGCCTACGTCACGCTAGATCAGATCATGGGTGCAGGAAGCGCCAGCTTGGCAATCAAGGGTCCCACGTTCCGCCACTCTGGCCAATCCAATCCAGAAAGAGCTCGATCATTTGCTGGCAAGGTGCGTAGACTATTCCTTTTGCTGAACCTTCAAAAAGGCAAACAAAACTAAGAAAGGAAAAGTAGTGGCCCAAATGAAAAGTTGTGGCTCCATCAGAAATGATCTAATGAGAGTTGTTTGAGCCATTCCATCTCTGAAGTTTTGTATAATTATTCCTCCATAATGATTTTTTTTTTTTTTTTTTGAAATAAAAAAAGGAACAATACAAACAAACGATCAGTATATTAGACTTGAATATTTCAACAATGTGAGATAATACAGATATAATTAGATAAGTTTGTATATAACTCTAGTTTTCTTTACTTGTGAGATTGAAATATGGAGTATAGCATTATTTTCTTATTATCTTATCTTCTTTTTTGTAGATTGAAAATAATAATAAAATGGAATAAATATTTTAGCTCAATGCAGATTACGGAATAATCAGATTCAAAGTACCATTTTTCTCAGATTAAATTGTATCATTTAAACCTCTTCAATAGAAAGTTTATAGATAAATAAAATATTAGTAACAAATGAATTGCAGTGTATCTTTCATGTAATATTATACAGAGTTAAGTTAACACAAATTTCTTTATTCCATACTATACTGAAGAAAGTCTACACTGATTTTCATAACACAAATGATTACTGTAAACCTAAACAATTGTAGAGGTGTATAAAATATGATTTCAAAGGTCAATTTGCAACTTGCAAATTGAAAGAATTTGCAACTTGAGAAAATTGCAGTTGCAAGCCACTTACAAAAACAAAATCTTACTACCATTGAACAATTAATATATGTAGTATGTGTTTTTTTTAATTAGACAATAACACCAATTCTTCTTTTAGTTGTCCATGACAAATATTAAAATAAAGCCAGGAACTGAAAGAAAAAAGCAAGAGAAAAATAAAAAGAGTGTGGACATATAACTTTTCAAGTGTGAGATTTTAAACATCAATATCTAATAAATTAACAGATCACATAATCAATATTATATTCTAGTATTGTTCTAGATTATAAACTTTTAATGTATGTAAATAACACAATTTAAGTTGTACATGCTTTTCCATACACAAAGCTTTTTCAAAAAATCATCAAATAATCATATTTTTATCCACCTAAACTATTATATGACATTTTTTTGGGTATGTGTCAAAAGAAGAGAATGAAGTGGAGAATTTAACTTAGAAAGATAGACATGGTTCAATTGCCTCTAGTTTGATTAGAATCCTTTTTATTTAATTGATTTTGTTACCTCACAAATACTCTAAAGTAAAATATAAAAAGCAACCAAAGTATGGCTTTAGTAATTAACTGTATGCCTTTTCAAAAAAAAAAAGTAGTTTGTGCAATAGCATATCAATCATATTTTTGGAATTGATAAGTCTTAAAACATTGAAATACGTGGGACAATACATTCTTTGAAAAAAATATCTGTGGACAATGAATTAGAGATCCATTGACAACCCCAAAATGAAAAAGAAGTCGGACGTTGCTTATAAGATTTTTTATCAAACATGTATTAAAGACTGTATTTCTAGATACGGTGCAACTATTATACAACAATTTCACAATGTTGACTACAGCACGGTGAGAATGATGAATAAAATACACAAAATTCTGCCTCAACTTTAAGGACATTATACCCTTTGAAGGATACCTCTATGATTGACGCACTCAAGTGTTCAAATTCCCTTGAAGTGAAACTTCTGACCCATTCTCATGCTTTGCCACCTCTTAATCTTCACACCAACTAACCAAAACCCATCAACCAAGAAACAAAAACCATAAATCGAAACTGTGTCAAGACATCAGCCATCAAAACTCCAGAGTGGAGGAGGTTAAAATAGAGACACCATACTTCCATGCATGAGATTGGCTGCAATGTAAGACAAACCCAAGGACACCAAAAATGGATAGAAGAAGGATAAATATAGCGGAACGGGCCCGGCAGAAAATCGAGAATTCAACGAGCAACAAAAGAGGGGTGAAGAGAGGGACAGAGAAGCTACGCCAGAGGAGGCCCTAACTTGTAGGAAGGCCAAGGCAGGGAATAGGGCACCTTCAAGGAGTTAGGAAGGGGAGCGGGAAGAGGAGCGGGAAGGGGAGCGGGAAGGGGAGCGCGGAGAACAGCCGTGCCCGCGACGCTGCGACTGGCGCATGAAAACCGTCCACAAGGCAGGATGGGCGATGGCGGGGTCACAATCAGACAGTGACCATACGACAGGGGAGAACGGAGCAGCGTTGATGATGCGCAAAAGCGAAATCGAGCCAGGAGCATTGCAGCTGCCTCCCTGCCTACAAAGTGCACTCCCGGCGAGCGACATAGATTCGACCACTCGCCGCGCACTCGTCGGGCAGCACGACATCAATCGCCGCAACGCGAATGCGTGGCGCTTGCGCGAGGAGCGGGGTGGAGGGCGACAACGGCAGAGGAGTGTGGGATAGGGGGCGACGACGAAGGCGTGGTTGTAAAGGTGAAGGTGGAGGTGGAGGTGCTGGTGGAGGTGAAGGTGGAGGTGGTAATTGTGGGTGCTGTCGATGAGAATGGCGGAGGGGGAGTCGTAGTGCGCCCTGAGTGTTAGGGGTCGGGGTGGATATGGAGCTGCCCCAGGCGAGCCGTGCTTGCGTGCCGCGGTGGAGGCCGACGACGGAGTTCGGGGGCCCTGGCCAGCAGCAGCAGGTGGTAGGAGGTAGCGCGGGGGAGTCCAAGTTCGTGATGGACGAGGCGGTGTTGACGGATCTGATGGAGCTGGAACCGTTGCACGAGCAATTGCTGGGCGAGTCGTGGGCGGGGGGCAACCATGGCGATTACGGGGGCTATTTGGCGCTGCCGGCGTCGTCCCACGGCGGCGTGTTCGCAGGCCCGGTGCCCGCGTTGGCGTCGTCGCAAGCGTTCTCGTACGCGAATGGTAGCCTGGCAGCCAGCGTGCAGGCGTTCCAGCAGGAGCTGATGCTGCAGCAAGCTCTGGAGTCGTCCCAGCAGCAATCCATCCCCGGTGCGAGCTCGTCGCAATCGTCGTTGGCCATGTCCAGCGCTGTGGAGTCCGGAATGAGCAGCTACGGCGCGGCGGTTGGGGGTCGGATTTTGAGTAGCCCTAGTCTGAGCGGGGCCGCGCACATGCTGCTGGGCAATCAGGGGCTCGCCGGAATGGTGGCGGGGGACGGCAGGGGCATGGGAGATTCCAGAGGGGGCGTAGATGGTAGAAACGGGAAGGGCGAGATCGGCGAGGGCGGCGTGGTGGACAAAGAGGACGACAAGTCGTCGGTGTCGACGGTGGAGGGCAACCCCGTGAGCAGCGGCAATCTGGAGGCGGACGTGCGGAGGCCCCGAATTGCGGCGGAGCTGCCATTGTTGCTGCGCGATCGAATGACGCAGACACTTCGGCTGATAGGGCAGTCGCTGGAGGACGTGCTGGTCCAGGTATGGATGCCGGTGGTGCAAGGGAGCCGGAAGTGTTTGCTGACGCGGGAGCAGCCGTTCGTGGTGGAGCCGAACAACGAGCAGCTGTGGCTGTACAGGAACATGACGGAGGGGTACGAATTTCCAGCGGAGAGGGTGGAGGGGAAGGTTTTGGGGCTGCCGGGGCGTGTGTTCACCGGGCAGCAGGCGGAGTGGACGCCGAACGTGCAGTATTACAGTAGCCAGGAGTACCTGCGTGCGAAGGAGGCGCAGAGGTGCGACATACGGGGGTCTCTGGCGGTTCCAGTGCTTGACCCCGTGAGTCGCCAGTGCGTGGCTGTAATCGAGCTGGTTGGTCGCGCTGAGAAGGTCCAGTATGGTCCTGATGTGGACATCATTGCTCGAGCTCTGCAGGTAGGTTTTGCATCGTGTTGTGCGTGGTGGAGTGATGGTTGCGAGCAGCGGCATTGACGTGGCGAGGTTGGGGATTGGTGTGTAGCTAGCCAGCCAGGCAGCTAGGAGGTGGAAGGTGTTATAGAGCAGCGGGAATGGGTTTCCAGAGTTGTTTGTTTCTGTGCAAGTTCACGGGATTTGGTGAAGGAGGTGTTGATGGGCACTTGGTACGCGGTTAGAGCGTCCAGTGCATTGGGTGAGTGGGGGATGATGGTCTAAGGCGGCAGGTTGTGGTGCTGAGTGCAGGCTGTGAATTTGACATGTCCGGTTGGCTTGGAGACTCCGCCGCTAGAGGTACGCACGGCTCGATCGAAATGCGATACGCGTGTGTGTATGTGACTATAATGATTTTGAGTGTGCTGTTTTCATGTTTCTGGTGCCTCGCGGTGTGTGCAAATTCGTAATGTTAGAGACGCAGCGCGCTGGATGGTTGCACATTGGGAGCGTGCATGGTGGTGTCGTTCGGGGAAGCTGGTAGTGCAGGGAGGTGGCAATTGACGCGCGCGTGCCAGTTGCCATGGTTGGTTTTCGTGTAGATTAGGCATCGGGGGGCGGTGAGGCGTGTGTGGCAGGAGGTGCAGAGCGGAGGGAGGAGTCGTAGGGGTGGATGATGATGATGATGATGCTGAGGAGAGTAGGGTGGGTGTTGGTGGTGCGATGCAGAGGTCGTCGTGGGGTAGGCAAGCCGCGCTGGCGGAGATAGTGGAGGTGCTGAAAGCCGTGTGCGAGGCGCACAAGCTGCCCCTGGCGCAGACGTGGGTTCCCACGTACAGGTATGGCGGTAGGGGCGACGCGAAGGCGCAGAGCCACAACGCGGTGCAGGTGAACGGAGGGCGTTGCGGGAGGAAGGTCGTGCTACGGATAGTCGACGGAGATAGTCCGTGTTATGTTGGGGAGGCACGCATGTGGGGGTTTCGACGGGCGTGTCTGGAACATGCGTTGGAAAAGGGGCAGGGAGTGCCCGGGAAGGCGATGCTGACGAACCTGCCGGTTTTCGACTCGGACGTGAAGAGCTTCAGCAAGGATGAGTATCCGCTGGGGCACTACGCGAAGTTGTTCGGGCTGGTGTCGGCCGTGGCGATCCGGTTGCGGAGCGTGCACACCGGGGACGAGGACTTCATCCTGGAGTTCTTCCTTCCGATGGATTGCGTGGAGAGCGAGAAGCAGCAGCAGATGCTGAACTCGCTGTCGATCACAATGCAACGCATCTGTCAGAGTCTGCGGACTCTGAGCGAGAGGGAGTTGGAGGAGGAGCGGAGGGTGGCGATGGCGGAGAGCATCGAGATGCAGGCCAAGGCGGTGAAGGTGGAGGCGAAGGAGGTATGCAACAAGGAGGACTTTCTGGCATGGCATGGCGGTTTCAACAGGCATGGTGGCGGGGTGAATGGCGAGGAGACGAGCCCGGCGTTTTCGCAGGTGCTGCTGATGCAGCAGCAGCAGCAGCACGGCGTGCAGCAAGCAGCGCGGTTCGTGCCGCAGCGTTCTGCATTGCAGCAGTTTTCTCACGGAGCGTTGTTAGGACGAGGGCGCGACGACGGGCTTCGCATTCCAGAGTCGCATGTGTATCCCGGGTACCACTCGGAGCAGCTGCCTGTGGAGCAGGGGCTGGGCATGGGAGGGTTCGAGTACCCGGGCCTGGGGCAGGACGTGGCGAGCCATCGACGGAGGTTTGAGAGGAGGCGGGGCACGACGGAGAAGACGATAGGGCTGAACGTGCTGCAGCAGTACTTCGCGGGGAGCCTGAAGGACGCGGCGAAGAGCATCGGTGGTAAGCGGCATTGGGAGGAGAGGGGATGGGAGGGGCAGGGTGCGGGGGCGTGCATGGCGTAGTGCTGTTGACTGTGTAGGACGGCGCGCTCGGGATGTGGGCGACTGGGAACAATGGGTGTGAGGGGAGAGCCGTAAACGAGCAGTAGGCAGCGGTGTGTATGTGAGGCAGTTGGAATGGATGGCAATTATGTTGGGCGGGGCGAACCACATGGGTGGAGGTGCCATGGGTGCAAAGGGTGGGTGTGGATTTGGATGTGATATGGGTTGTGTGCAGGGTCGAGATGGGTAGGTGCGTGTAGTTGATGCGGTGTGTGGTGGGTTTGGCGCAGTGTGTCCGACGACTCTGAAGCGGATATGCCGGCAGCATGGGATCTCGCGGTGGCCGTCCCGGAAGATCAATAAGGTGAGCCGGTCGCTGAAGAAGTTGCAGGGGGTGATCGATTCGGTGCAGGGAGCGGAGGGAGCGCTGCGCATCAACGCGCTGACGGGCGACCTGTCGTCCGCGGCGGTGGCAGCGGCGGCCGTAAGCGGGCACATGAACAAGGGGCTGGCGGCGTCGTCGCCGGGCAACCTGTCGGTGTCGTGGTCGACGCCTTCTCCGAGCTGCGTGGAGGGGAATGAGGCGCACGCGAAGATGGGCTCGGCGGAGTCGCTGCTGGGTCCCAAGGAGGAGAGTCGGCGGAGGCACGATCCGTGCTCTCCTCAGAAGGTGCTGCTGTCGATGGTGAAGCCGACGCTGCAGTTTCGGCCCGAGGACGACAGGATCGTTTCGTCGCTGGAGGGGAAGGTGTTGAGCGGGAGCAACGGTGATGATGGGCAGGGGAGAGAGCAGGTGGACAATGGCGACATGTACAGGAGCAACGACGGCAACTCGGCGAGCAGCGGCGGAAGCAACCCCAATGCGAAGGCGGGGTACGGGTCGAACGGCGGGCATTATCGTCCAGGGATTAGTCCGTTGGCGTCGGGAAGCACGTTGGCAGGCGGGGACGCGGACAGGGGTGATGACGGCGGCAAGCGCAGCGTAGGCACTGCGTGTCAGGGCGTGGGAAACGCAGGCAAAGGGAGCAGCGCGGGGAAAGGGCAGCAGGCTTCTCCTCTGGGCAGGTCAGGAGAGCAGCCGCAGCCGGTGCCGGGAAGGGGGGGTGCGGGCAGGGTGTCGGATTTGGTGAAAGGCGCGACGCCGCGGGGATGGAACGAGTTCCGGGTTCACGGCGGAGGCGGGGCGCTGGCGGCGCTGAAGGGAGGGGATCAGCACGGGTCGCATGGTTTTCCGGAGGACCCGGTGTCGTCGTGCAATCGTGCGAACGACGGCGAGGAGGAGGTGACGGGGCGCGCGGGTGGGTGCCGGCTGGAGTCTCCAGGGTTCGGGTCGTCGCCGGCGAGCGATTGCAGCTCGCCGTCGTCGGGAGTGAACGGCACGTCGAACAAGAAGGCGTGGGCGGGGCAGGAGGACGGCGCGGCGATCACGGTGAAGGTGACGCACGGGCTGGACACGGTGCGCGTGAAGTTTTCGCGGAACGGGTCGTTCGTGGAGCTGAAGGAGGAGGTGGGGCGAAGGCTGAAGCTGGTGGGGCAGAAATTCAGCCTGAAGTATTTGGACGACGACGAGGAATGGATGCTGCTGGCGTGCAACGCGGACCTGCAGGAGAGCATCGATCTGATGCGCGTGTCGGGGAGGCACGCCATCAAGCTCATGGTCTGCAACAGCATGTTGTGATGGTGCGCCGTAGTGCGGCGCGCTGGCGCTGTTGGGGCACGGGGCTCGAGTCGTCCATGCAAATCCCTCCGCGGATGTGGTCGAGGTGAAGGGGACATGGAGTCGAATCGTGGTCTCGGGGTAGGCGACTAGGCGGAGGGTGTAGAGTGGCGATGGTGACAGTTTTGCAAGTGTGTCTAAGCAAGGCGAAGCGGGGCTTGTCAGGGTAGTTGGGCGGGGATAGAGGGGGGTATTTTGAGCACTGCGCGGGAGCCGAGTGCACGCCCTTTTGTGCCACTGTAAGACCTCGTAGCACATGATTGAGGCAACGCGGTGGCGCGGGATGTGGTGCATTGCAAAGCACATGAAGTGGATGACTTGATCCCTGTGATAATTTGATGGCTCGCTCATATTTCAGGCACGACTTTGCGTGTTTTGGTCCTCTTGTGTACTGGATGGTGAAGGTGATAGCGACTCGGTCAGGCTTTATTCCACACAGATCAAGTGGTCAATTAATTTAAGCTGGAGGAGAATCTATTTACCAATGAAATTTATTTGTTAAAAATGTTCTCGGAATAGGGGATTGAATTAAGGAAAGTTGTATTACTTGTAGAAGATGATGGTGCAAGTACTGATGATGGTGCAAATATTGATGATGGTGACGGCGAGAGTGGAGGTTGTGTAATTCTACTGCAGGGTTTTTTTTGATGGCGATTTTTAGTGGGTTGGGTTTTCCCATTATATTTCCATGTGTAGTATGGGCTTCTCCGATGGAGATGCTGGCTTATGGTTGTTCATCAAGGTCTTTAGAGTATTCATAAGGTCGAGTCTTTTGGAGAGAACTCTCAACAGGGAATGGCCGAACACTACGGTTCTGAACGGCAAGTCATTTTTTGCCAAGTCTTCTCATTTAGTTCATATGAATGATCGATCGCGGACACAGCGTGTTATTTGAAAGCCTTCAGGCCTGCTAATGTTTATGGCTTTTGGTGTTACCTGGAGGCGTTATCGTTGAGGAGGGAAAACTTTCGGAAGCACGTCCATTTAAATTTGGTAAAGCCGGTTGCATAATGTTGTGTTCCTTTTGAATGATGCAGCATAGGTACAGCAACCTTCTATTTGGGTACACCGACCAAGGCGCAGAATGTTATGTGCACTATGAGCCACTAGACCGCTTTTATACTACTTCCTTAAGAACAGAACGTAATTTAAAATATACCATTAGCGGTCATGCAGAATTATCAGATAACGTACTAGTAAGCTTGGGATTTCAAATCTTACCATACGAATGCTCAAAGCAACTGGAGATCCAAAAGAACTCCTTCAAGCAACGATCTTTTATGACAATTCAGTTAAACTTAAGGCTAGCAGTTCGAATTAAACAAATATCTCCACCATCATCAATATTTGCACCATCATCAGTACTTGCACCATCATCTTCTACAAGTAATACAACTTTCCTTAATTCAATCCCCTATTCCGAGAACATTTTTAACAAATAAATTTCATTGGTAAATAGATTCTCCTCCAGCTTAAATTAATTGACCACTTGATCTGTGTGGAATAAAGCCTGACCGAGTCGCTATCACCTTCACCATCCAGTACACAAGAGGACCAAAACACGCAAAGTCGTGCCTGAAATATGAGCGAGCCATCAAATTATCACAGGGATCAAGTCATCCACTTCATGTGCTTTGCAATGCACCACATCCCGCGCCACCGCGTTGCCTCAATCATGTGCTACGAGGTCTTACAGTGGCACAAAAGGGCGTGCACTCGGCTCCCGCGCAGTGCTCAAAATACCCCCCCCTTTCCCCGCCTAACCACTCCTGACAGCCCTCCTGCTTCGCCTTTGCTTCTGCGCCACCCTGCAAACCGTCACCATCGCCCCCACACCCTCCGCCTAGTCGCCCACCCCGGAGACACGATTCGACCCATGTCCCTTCACCTCGACCACATCCGCGGAGGGATTTGCATGGCGACTCGAGCCCCGTGCACCGGGTCAGCGCCACGCCGCCACCACGGCGCACCATCTCGACATCGGGCTGTTGCAGACCATGAGCTTGATGGCGTGCCTCCCCGACACGCGCATCAGATCGATGCCTCCTGCAGGTCCACCGCGTTGCACGCCAGCAGCATCCATTCCTCGTCGTCGTCCAAATACTTCAGGCTGAATTTCTGCCCCACCAGCTTCAGCCTTCGCCCCACCTCCTCCTTCAGCTCCACGAACGACCCGTTCCGCGAAAACTTCACGCGCACCGTGTCCAGCCCGTGCGTCACCTTCACCGTGATCGCCGCGCCGTCCTCCTGCCCCGCCCACGCCTTCTTGTTCGACGTGCCGTTCACTCCCGACGACGGCGAGCTGCAATCGCTCGCCGGCGACGACCCGAACCCTGGAGACTCCAGCCGGCACCCACCCGCGCGCCCCGTCACCTCCTCCTCGCCGTCGTTCGCACGATTGCACGACGACACCGGGTCCTCCGGAAAACCATGCGACCCGTGCTGATCCCCTCCCTTCAGCGCCGCCAGCGCCCCGCCTCCGCCGTGAACCCGGAACTCGTTCCATCCCCGCGGCGTCGCGCCTTTCACCAAATCCGACACCCTGCCCGCACCCCCCCTTCCCGGCACCGGCTGCGGCTGCTCTCCTGACCTGCCCAGAGGAGAAGCCTGCTGCCCTTTCCCCGCGCTGCTCCCTTTGCCTGCGTTTCCCACGCCCTGACACGCAGTGCCTACGCTGCGCTTGCCGCCGTCATCACCCCTGTCCGCGTCCCCGCCTGCCAACGTGCTTCCCGACGCCAACGGACTAATCCCTGGACGATAATGCCCGCCGTTCGACCCGTACCCCGCCTTCGCATTGGGGTTGCTTCCGCCGCTGCTCGCCGAGTTGCCGTCGTTGCTCCTGTACATGTCGCCATTGTCCACCTGCTCTCTCCCCTGCCCATCATCACCGTTGCTCCCGCTCAACACCTTCCCCTCCAGCGACGAAACGATCCTGTCGTCCTCGGGCCGAAACTGCAGCGTCGGCTTCACCATCGACAGCAGCACCTTCTGAGGAGAGCACGGATCGTGCCTCCGCCGACTCTCCTCCTTGGGACCCAGCAGCGACTCCGCCGAGCCCATCTTCGCGTGCGCCTCATTCCCCTCCACGCAGCTCGGAGAAGGCGTTTCACGCATTCGCCGTCAGGTTGTCAAGGACGACGCCAGCCCCTTGTCTATGTGCCCGCTTACGGCCGCCGCTGCCCCCGCCGCGGACGACAGGTCGCCCGTCAGCGCGTTGATGCGCAGCGCTCCCTCCGCTCCCTGCACCGAATCGATCACCCCCTGCAACTTCTTCAGCGACCGGCTCACCTTATTGATCTTCCGGGACGGCCACCGCGAGATCCCATGCTGCCGGCATATCCGCTTCAGAGTCGTCGGACACACTGCGCCAAACCCACCACACACCGCATCAACTACACGCACCTACCCATCTCGACCCTGCACACAACCCATATCACATCCAAATCCACACCCACCCTTTGCACCCATGGCACCTCCACCCATGTGGTTCGCCCCGCCCAACATAATTGCCATCCATTCCAACTGCCTCACATACACACCGCTGCCTACTGCTCGTTTACGGCTCTCCCCTCACACCCATTGTTCCCAGTCGCCCACATCCCGAGCGCGCCGTCCTACACAGTCAACAGCACTACGCCATGCAC